>AYEL01054023.1:0-197597 GCA_000484575.1 Olivierus martensii
TTCTTACGTTTTCAGTAATAAAAAAGTAAAACATGCCGAAAATCTCCATTTTATTTTCCATTTTTGATAGGACACACAAAAAAAACAAAATGTACAAAATCAAAAAAAAATTGTTATAAATATGCCTTGAAATGTCAATTGTCGAAATTTATAATGATAATATGGCTTAGAATAAAATTGGCGGGAAAAATACAACTAACACCATTCGTCGGAAAAAAACGAAATTACTTTCCGAACAACCCAATAGTATGATATAGTTTATGGATAAAACTGCAAAATACTACACTGCCATAATAATTCATAAATAAATAACAACAGCAGGAAGGCAGAAAGGCAGGAAATATATTCATAACTTATAAAGCAAAAAACAACATTTAGAAGTAGTAGTGCTTTTGATTTATTTGAAATTCTCATCAGCTAGAAATTAAAATATAATAATGGAATGAGTTCCATAGAATGCACAAAACATTCTTAACATCAAAAATGGTTGCCAAAGTAACAAAACGCAGATAAATTTTAAAATACAAAAATTAATTAACGAATAGTAAATATAAAATTAAATATAACATACAGATTAATAAAAGACATATAAGATATAAATAAAGAAATTAATGTGCAAAAGATGTTAATTTAACTAAATAAAGTTCATTTTACATATAATTAAATGGCAAGATATTAACTACTATTTATGCACCATCTCCATGCATTATTGATAGCTGTGGGGTCCAACTTATTAATTGGCTTAACAATCTCATTTCTCTTATTAAAAAATAGTCAACGTTTCTGCTATCTTGCCTCCCCTAGGGTCCTGCTCTTTCATAAGTAACTTAGCATTGTTCCAATCTACATGTAGGTCATTTATTAGTGCTCTTTGCACTAAGGCTGTTGTAGAGGCATTATTTTGCCTCTACAAAAGCTTGTTGTAGAGGCCTTACAATAATGCTTCTACAACAAGCTTTAGAATATATCGAATAACCTATATTTGATATATTCTAAGCTTGTAGTTACTGAGGATGGCTTTATTAAGCCGAAAGATTTTTAGCAAGTATTGAAAATGATTTTTTTGGTTGAGCATCTGCTGATATCTAATTATCTAATTACTATAATGGAGATATAGTTTTAATTTTTTTTTATACCAGTTTTTTATTATTTGAATAAATTATTTATATATAATTTTTCAAAAATCTTTCATGTGCCATCTGTAAGTCCATCGTGTACCACCAATGGTACATGTATCATAGGTTGAGAATCACTAATATAGATCATAGATGATAAAATTTAAGCCATTAGTGATATTTTTGCAAAAATGTAAATTGTTTAATGAATTTTTCATTAGCATTTTAAGGAAATTTAACAAAAATTAAAAGAGTTATACATCTGTATATTTCTGAAACTCCATATGTTGAAACCATATGAGTTAGAGACCTACTGTATTTAACATTTTGTCTATAAATCAGAGTTACGAATTTGATTAAAATATTTTTAGATTTGTGTTATGTTATTTTATTGAGTCTGAATTCAATTTTGAGTTTACAGTTTGTATTAACTAACAGTATGAAATCTTTTTATAGTCCTTATATTTAAGAGTATAAAAAGAATTCTGATTTCAGTGAATTTCGTTACACTGAAATCATATAAAGATACCAATACTATTTTTTTGTTAATATATAATATAATGTTTGTGAAGAATATTATAACTATTATTTGTATATAGGAATAATATTGCTTTTAACAAATCGTTTCTCATAGATAACCTTATTTCACTTAGAATAAAATATATCAATGGAAACAAGTATTCTACTGATATTTGAATTACAGGCATTGCACTTAGAATTTCTGATATTCTTTTTAATTTAAAGGGGCTCATTATTTAAATCTAATAGAGGCCAAACAAATGCTAATTTTGTATTTAATCGCTCAACTATACTTGTCTACCAGACTTAAATAAAGAGTATCTCATTTAACTATAATTCTTATCTGATGTTAATGCACTCAGCCATTCTTTGAACTATGTAATTCTGTATTATGGTTGTTGATGAATTATTTACCTTTTTCAGAATTCAATAATTTTTAATGAATTTAAATTCATGAAAATTGATTAAGTTCAATGATTTTCACTTATACAAATTTAATCCTGCTATAAATCCACTACTTCATTCCTAAATTTATTTAGATTTATAAATATTTATGCTTTTTACTAAAAAATTAAATATAAAATTTTAAACCAAATCCTATACTAATCAGCCATATTTAATCCCTTGGTTTTTAACGGATTTTTAATGATTCGAATTAATTTTGAACTAATTTTAGTGCCATCTCGTAATTAGAATAATAATTAATTTATTTAAATCAATGAGTGGCGCCATCTATTAATTAATAATTAAACTAGAATTTTAACTAAATTATCTGAAGAAAAAATCTTCCTCGGCCCGGGATCGAACCGGGGACCTTTGGGCTAATGTCCCAACGTCATAACCGCTAGACCACCAAGGCTTGGTCAGTATATAAAATTTTAAATTTAAAATCAATGTTTTTTATTTTTATTAATGAAATAATCATTTTTCATCTTTTACAGAAAATGTGGTGGGAAGTCATAAACATGGTATGTTTTTTTATGTTATGTTAAAAATAAAATTTCATTTATGTTTTAATCTTTTGATAAATTTTGCTAAGTTGCTTTATACTTCAATAGGCCTGAATTTACTATAAGTTTATATTTATATGATTAGATCTAAGTTTCTTCTATTGTTTTTGCCTTTTCATTATTTATTGAAAAATTATTGTAATTGTTGCATCAAAGTTGGAATTAAATAGAACACCTTGCACTCAATAACATAAATATTTTAATTATAAATATTTAACATATATTAATATACAATCCATAAAAATGGCTGCCTTATCTTTGGCATGCTGCAGACAAACTCTAAAAAAAAACAACTTATGCCATCGACAGGTAAAAAACACTGCAAAAATGTTTGTTCACTCTTCAATAATAATCATCATTGATCTATTAGCACACAAAGCATATATAAAACAATTTATTTGAATAATATTTTAAAACATATTATAGAATATCTTTTTAGTTCTTCCATTTAGAACAGTGTTTCCCAACATGGGGTGCACGCCCCATAAGGGGGCAATTTGAGAATGAGTTATTAAAAATTGATTTTTTTCATTTCTTTTAATTTTAGGGGTAATATATACAGTATATTAATATATATTGTGACATACAATTTTTAAAATTAAAATCAGAATGTACACAATGATTGTGAAACTTTATTTGCTCTTTTTTCATATTAATTTATATTATTATTATTATTTTTTAACAATTTTTAGTGATTTCTTTCTTAGTACCGAATAATCCTTAGTTTTAAACTGCTTAAACTTTTCAAATTAAACACTCCAAATAACTAGCACCATATGCAGTATAGATAAATCTCCTCTTTAATAACAATGTCATACAAACATTTTCAGTGTATTTACACCCTCTTCAAGTACAATTCGTTCTACAACAGCCTCGAACTAAGAGACCTGAACACCATTGCCATAGCAACCAATGTTCTCAGAACAAGTTTGTTTACATCTCGCTAGAAACCCCTCTAGGCTATTCATTTGGTCTAAACAGGCTTCCAAAAATCATGGCATCCATGAAACAGAAAAATAAAAGAACAAAAAGACAGTTGAAATACCAAGGAAGAAGTAAACACTCCAAATAACTAGCACCATACGCAGTATAGATAAATCTTCTCTTTAATAATAATGTCATACAAACATTTTCAGTGTATTTACACCCTCTTCAAGTACAATTCGTTCTACAACAGCCTCGAACTAAGAGACCTGAACTAAGAGACCGTTGCCATAGCAACCAATGTTCTCAGAACAAGTTTGTTTACATCTCGCTAGAAACCCCTCTGAGGTTTACTGTGGAGGGACATGGATGTATTTTTTCTTTTCCCTTGGGCGGTTTGCCACTGTGTTTCAGGCAGAATTATTTGATTTTTTTATAAATGTTGTTAATATCTTGTAGGAATTAATTATTTTGATGATAAAATATTTCATTTTAAATTAATATCTTATTGATTGATTTTTTGCATTACTTATCTTATTTTAAAATTTTACTAGAATAAAAAAGATAGTGAATTATGGCTAGGAGTTACAGCATTAGGTTTGAATATTTATGAAAAGAATAATAAATTAGCACCAAAAATTAATTTTCCTTGGAGTGAAATTAGGAATATATCATTTGATGATAAAAAGGTCAGTAATTAAATTAATTCAATAAATTTCTTTTGTTGATAAATAATTATTTAAGAAAATATTAAGTAAAGTAATTTATATAATTAAGTCATTTTTCATTAAAATCCTACTATAATGAAACTTTGAATTTCTGATTCTTAATTATTGGATTTTGTTTTAATCAACAATTGGATGCTTGGCTATTATATCCCAGATTACCTGTCCAAATGGCAGAAATTGATCCAGCTGACATTTTGTTTTTGTATTCAATAATGCTCATCTTTTAGTAGATTTATTGTTAAATGATAGAGAATCTTGTGGCATATAATTGCGACGCTTAGGGTTTCTTGCCCTACTGTCGTCTGATCTGTGACCTCATCACCCCTCTCCGAATGCTTCCTTCAGTTCAGCATTAATCGAAATATTTATTTTAAACTCTGTCTGCAGCACCCAATCTGTGAACTCATGTACTGCTTCAATAATGACGCCATATTAACTTGTTAGGAAAAAACAACTTTATTTTAATTAGAACAAAATATAACAACTTACAGTAAAATTCCCCTACAGTTTTCTCAACACATAACTTATTACCAATTTCCACGAATAAAACATCCACAGTACATCTAAACAGAAACGAGTACAGCAACAAATCATCACAACAATGTCAACCATTACACATAGGGGAACACATACTCCCTCTCATGGCAAGGGTTATATTAAACCCTAAATTTACATAATATAAGTACGAACTTTAACAATTAAATCCAAAATAAATTACAATTATTATTTCTTTTGGTTTTTTAACTCACAAAATTTATAATAAAATTATAAATAAATATCAATCAAAACTTTATTAACTAACAAACATTTTTACGTTGTCTTAACCCTAATTCAACGCCAACTCGTCCTCCCTCCATCACAACGGCCAAGCTCTGCAGTTCTCTGTCGACACAAACATTCCGTAAATAAACTTTTTCTTTTTTTCTTTTCATAATTAAACAACTTTTCAAAAAGGGAAAACACTAATCCTTCACATAATCACAGTGCATAATTTATTGTATTACGAGAAATTTCCATGTGAACAACAAGAAAACAAACAGCACAGAATGCATCTATACCTGTGAGAAGTGATATTTCTAATATTAGACAATGAGATAGATTATTTAGTGATTTGTCAAGTGAAGGCTCAGCAGTTTGTCAACTTCACAAATTAAATTAACCACAAAACTAACAATTAGAAAATAAAAAATATGTTCATTAATTAATTATATTTACATTATTTATTTTCTGTGTTATTACTAATATATGATTAACAATTACCTGGAGATCTTCAGTATCAAGGGAGAAATAAAAATAGCATGCCAATTTTGTTAATTTTAAATGGAACCTTATGTAAATAAATATCATCCCTGGAATTTGCTTAAGACAATTGTTCATCTATAAGCCCATTTGCTCATTTGTATCATTACCTCTTTCCTCTCCTCATCTAGTGATAATCTTATCTATTTGTTGCCATCAATGAACATTTGTCAACATGCACTATTTTTTTTATTTGTTTTTGTTATAATTCTACTATTCAGATTTTTTGTGTTGCATTTGTGTTAGTGATGATACTGTAACTGTTGTGGAACTGTTAGTGGTGATTTTTTTTTTTTCACTAAAAGACTGTTCATCCAAATTATACTAACATATTCTTCTGAAGAATTTTATGTTTTAATGGAGTTTCTAGTCATTCACCTGACAGATGTGCCAGATTTGAGCCATCTAATTGCAGATATTGCAACCAGATATATATTTATTCCCTGTTTTGAATCCTTTTTTGGGATGTAGCCCCAAAAACTTTTATTCTCCAAATGCCAAAAGTGGAAATGAAAATATTGGTTAAGAAATGGGCACACTATTTTTCATGTGAGTACTTTTATGTGAAACTATGACAAGCATGAAATCTGCTGCTTGTTATAAGATAAAATGATAACCTGGTTTAAACGGTTCCTGTTTGAACCGAGTTACCATTTAAATGGTTCCCATTTGAACCAGGGGTACGATGTCTAAATGGTAATCCTTTTTGTAACCTTTGCAATATTGGGCATGAGATAAGATATATTCATTCTCCATGAATAGCTGAAACAGTTGGCATTTTTGTTTATATTAGTGCTTATGATTTTTGTTGATTTCTTTATTAGGGTCATCCTTTTTTCTAGACATTGTTGGAATCATAATATAATAAATCACAATGCAGTTTTTATTTTATACATTAGCTTGCTTTGTTTTAAAAATATTATGTAATATCAATTTAAAAAAAAATATTTATTAAGCAATATTTTGATTGTACATAATTGCATTAAAGATATTTTTATTTATAATGAAACAATCTGAAACATTTTGAAATTTATAAACAAAACAAATATTCTACTGAATTAAAATGACAAAATAATAATGTTTGCAAGTAAGTTTATTTTATAAGCTTATAAATAAATTAAATAATAAATACAAATACAAAAGTAAGACAAAAAACAGATACAATGTTTTCAAATAAAAATAAAATTATTACCAACAGAATTAAAAAAGAAACATCAAAGAATACAGAAAATATAAACCCAGAATTATAATTTCTGTCTGATATAAATTAATTATGAATATGTTATGAATATCAGTGAGTAGTTTTCAATATGATTTAATGTTTATTAAAATAAGTTACTTCAAATCTACTCAACCACTGAATAATTCCATTTAAATAAAAGAAATTATTCATTGTCCAAATCGTCATATTAATTCTATTTTTTCCCCTATTGGAGATATTTCAATTTCTGTCGTTGCCACATCTTAAAATAGTTGTTTTTATTTAAATTAAATATGAAATTTAATCTCTACTCATTTTATTACACAGTTATTATTGAATAAATTAGTGTTATAAACGTTTCATATAAATCATTTTTATTTTTGTATATATGAACTTATACAATTAACTTCTTAATTTTATTATAATAAATATAATTTAAATTGAAATATTTTTTATATTATAGTTCACCATTAAACCAGTTGACAAAATTTACTACTAATTAATTGACATTGTGGAACATTAAAGAATCTGTCCAAACAGAAAATAAGCATGATAGATAAAAATGCAAGACTGTGTATGTATGAATTATTGCTATTACATAGTAAGAAATTATGTAATTTCTTACTGTTTGTTTATATTTTTTTTTTGGTCTTCAGAATGAATTAATCAAATTCCCATAAAAATCTATGGTAAATCAATGATCAGTTAATGAATAATTTGGGTAGAGAACATTTTCTGTGAATGGATTATGCTCATTAACCATTCACCCACTATACAATGGTTGAATATATACTTAATGAAAAGACTCCATGGTACTGTTAATGCGAATGTTGCTGGTGCAGTTTGGCTTTATCAGGAAAGACATCCTTCAATACAAGCATTTAGATCTATCATACAATCAATTCTTTAATAAACTAAAGTTTGGGTTGCCTACAAACAACTGATGAGGTCACAACAACTTTCATTTTTGCTTAATAACAGTAGAGGATCTTCAAGACTGCATTTATACAGATATTTCTTTGAGGAACTCCATCCAACATTATGCTCACTATACTTGGATGATGGTGGAAGACATTTTGAGTATATTCTAGATTAATTTTTGCTTGTTGATTAAGCTCTGTGTTTTCAATTTATTGATTTGGGATATTATATTTTTATGTTGGTTTGTTATTTATATGTCAGAAATAAGTGTCAACCCTTTGCATGTAAAAATGTTTTCATTTCATTTTTGGGTGAACTATTCATCCAATTTTGATAAGTTCTTTAGTGTGTTCAGAACTGAATGTTGAACAAATTTGTAATTGGAAACTTTTCCCTGTTGTTATAGTTTACGAGATAGAATTTGCAAATGTGCTCATTTGAAGTAGGGTTCCAGAGTTGGAATCAGAGTCGGATCATTTGCCATCCAACTCTGCAACCCTGATTTGAAGGTCACCATCAGATACCCTCATGACTTCCTATTTGTGGCATTAACAGATTTTTGAAATCTATAATAGTTGTTATGTTATTTGGAGGGGTACAGACTTTTCTTCCACCCTGTATAGTAGTTGGAGAAAAATATAAAAGAAGATTTAATTTAGCTATTTGAAGTTCACATTAAATAAAATTCCAAAAATCTTCATGAAATAATTTAATGACATTATATATCTCTAAAATGAATGAGAAATTATATGCTATTTAATATAGTAATCCTCATAGCTAATTTTCCAAGATTGTTATTTCTAACTTAACATTCAAAATATGTAAAAATTTAATTATAATATGGGTATGATTATTGCAAAATCAAGCTTCTAACAATAATTAAATTGATATATTTATTACATGATTAACATAAACATGAGGAACAGGTGATTGGGACACATATAGAAGTGCTCTCACTTGTTATATAATAAGGCCATTAGAAAGACTAAAAGGTCTTCCTGGAAACGATATTGTCAGGGAATTGAGGATATACCTGATGTATCCAGACTAGTGAAGATAATGTCTAGTGGGAATTTTTGCAATGTTGGCTGTATGACTAGGACTCTTTAAAGGAACTCTTTCGAGTACACTTTCCTGGGTTTACTTTGATTGAGGGTTCATTATTCCTCATCCAAAACTATCTCGATCTCTATGGCCGATGTGCATCTATTTGAGTGATACTCATCATAAAAGCATTCAAAATAGAATATTGTTTTACAATGCACACATTTATTAATGAAAATTTGTTGCTCTTCCACTCATTAAATGCCTCTGTATTTAAATCAATGATTCTATATACATGATTTGTGTCAAAGTTGATTGAAGACAAACCTTTATTTTTAAATGTCAATAAAATATGTTTCTTTACTTCAAAAAAGAAACCACTATGCTTGTAGAAATATAGGCTTATAAAATGTGTGCATTGTAAAACAATATTCCTTTTTGAATGCTTTTATGATGAGTATCACCCATGATATCACTCAAATAGATGCACATCGGCCATAGAGATCGAGATAGTTTTGGTTGAAGAATAATAATAATATAGATATTTCTTAATTAAAATGAATATTTTGTGTAAAAATGTTTATGTATTAATTACACTCCTTTATATGTGTAATTAATATTCGTAATAGAAATTTTAAAAGGCATAACAGAAAAGTTAATAATCACAAAATAGTAATTTTTCATTAATAAAAATACATTGTACAATAATCCATTTCAGTTTCAATAATAAAAAAAAAAATTCTTAAAAAGACGAGACTCGAAACCACAATCTTCTGACACCACCTTGCATTAATTGAACAGTGAACACATTGCGCTATGGCAGCACTTGTTAAAATGTTAATATCAGTCGGTATATAACATAGAAAACTTTAAACCCCTTTTTTTCGGGAATGCTTGAGAGTTGCATCATATTACTTTATCATGGGTTTGTGGGAGGGTAGTACTACAACATATGTAAAAATCAGCAAAATCAGAGGGGGCCATGTTTGGCACTTCCCTTGTGAGGCTAAGTCTTATAGTCCAATCAGCCTGATGCCTTTCTTATTGAAGATGCTGGAAAGACTGGTGGATAGATTTGTCAGGGATGGGGCTTATTAAAGATCCCCTCTGTCGTAGTCAATTTGCCTATCAATCTGGCAAATCAACCGAAAATGCTCTCCATGAGATTGTGTCGCTCATTGAGAGAGCTATTTGGTACAAGGAAATTGCCTTAGGAGCATTTCTTGATATCCAAAGGGCATTTGACTCAACTTCCTTTGAGCAAATTAGACTTGCTGCTAGCAGACATGGATTCTGTTCAACGATTATTCGTTGGATTGGCTCTATGCTGAAGCATAGTTGTTTTTAGTACACTCTATGATGAGGAAATTAAGATTCTCACTGAAGGGGGTTGCTGCAGGGGGGAGTACTTTCTCGCCATCTTTGGTGCATTGTGGTGAATGAGTTATTAACTCTACTCAATGGGAAAGGTTTCTTCACTGTTGGGTATGCTTATGACATTGCCATCATTATAGTGGGGAAATTTCCCAAGTCTGCATTGAGAGCTACCTGAAAGATCTCAGATATAATCTCTAAATGGTGTAATAGGGTTGGATTATCTGTTAATCTGGCTAAGACTTCTCCATGTAAAAGGTACAGTGACAGACAATTGACGGGGCTAATTGAATCATCATTCTTTGGCAAAAATTTGCAGTTTTCTACCCAGGTCAAATACCTTGGTGCTATGTTAGACAAGGGATTGACTTGGAAGCCTCATGTAGAATTTATTGTTGGAAAGCTCTGTGGGCTCACAGGGGCATTTTGAGTAAGACTTGGGGACTTAAACCTGGGCTTCTACATTGGATATATACCATGGTTGTAAGAGACCCATTCTTACCTATGCTGCCATAGTTTGGTGGCAATGGGTTTTACTTAAGACTTGCAGGCCCGAACTTGGAAAGATTCAAAGATTGGCCTTTCTGAGCATCACCGGGGTTATGAAGACTGCTCCTACTGCTGCTCTTGATGTCCTGTTGGGCATTCCTTCTTTGCATTTGTTTGTTGAGGTGAGTGCCCAAGAGTGTTAGTATAGGTTCCATTCTTGTGGGAGAGGAATTTCTTGGACCCATAAGGTGGAGCATTTATCTTTTGAAAAGACAGTTAACCATCCCAAGAATGTTACAGTGTAAAGAATTACATGGTGCCTAGATTTGACTTCTTCTGGCCCTTCACTGTTGTTTGGAGAGCTGGGGAGGGAGATTTGAGTGCAGTATCAAGGGTGGTTTGGTCTGGTATACGGATTGTTCTAAAACCCACTACTGGTGTTGGGGCAGGGGTTTATTGCGAGAGGACGGGGATGTCTTATTCCTATTCCCTCGGGCAGTTTGCTACTGTCTTTCAGACAGAAATTTTTGCTATTTTTGCATGTGTTACATATTTTCTATCAAGATTGATTCTAACTAAATACATTTATATCCTATCTGATCATCAAATGCTTTAAGAGCAGCCTGACTAACTATCACGTTTATGTCCTGCTTTGTTTCTAAGCTTGTTTGGGAATGTCATCTTCTCATTGAGGAACTGGCCACTAGGAACAGGGTGTAACTTTTTTGGATGCCAGGACACAAAGGGATTGAGGGCAATGAGGTTGCTGATGGGCTTGCCAAAGAAGGGGCTTCTCATCCCTTTATTGGACCTAAGCCTGCCCTGGACATCAGATCTGATGCATTTGGGCAGGTTGTCAGGGATTGGTTGACAGCCCAGTGTCTCATTTACTGGAGGTCTACTTCTTAGGCAGGCAAAAGCTCTCATTCTGGACTCTTGTTCAGAAAACTAAAGAGTTGCTCTCACTGCATAAAAATAAAGTTAGGATTGTTACAGGGCTCCTTACAGGGAATTGTCATCTTAGAAGACATCTTCATTTAATTGGAATTGCTAATAGCACTACTTGTAGAAGATGTCAGGATGAGGATGAAACTCCTCTTCACATTTTATGTGAATGTGTAGCCCTTTCATGGCTAAGGTATGATCTTTTTGGATTGTATTTCTCTGCACCACAAGATCTAGCTATTGTCTTTTGTGATTAAGACAGGATTTCTTCTGGAATGATTCTGTCAGGGGTGCACAATAGACCACTGTTGATCACAGTGGTAGGGCTGAGAAAGTTCCTCCCTTTCTACATCTACAAGTATCTACATAAGATTCAGTTTTCCAAAAAAAATATTGAATATGATGAAACAATTCCATTAAAAATATTTAATATACCAATCCAATAAAAAATAAGAATTCTATATTTTTATTATGAATAATTCAGATTTAAATAGTGCCAAAGCTGTTAAAGAGAATATAATTACAAGTATTATTTCTAAATTAATTTGTAGTATTGACCATAATAATTAGTGTTAAACTTTACCAATATTACTAGCACTATGGCAGGAAATTAATAAATATATATATATAAAAACATATTTTCCTAATGCAAAACTAAAACAATTAAGTAAAATCACCACCAATTACAAAAATATTATGTAATATTACTTAATAACTTTTTCTATTTATGTAGTAGAACTAAACATCTCTCTCTAAACATTGAACATTGATATTTGATATTTAAAACATCAAATATCAATATCAAAAGTACAAAATTGAAAAACACAGTTACACTGCCAATAATGAGATAATTACCAATATTACTAGCACTATGGCAGGAAATTAATAAATATATATATAAAAACATGTAAATAAACCACAAATTAATCAAATTGAAGAAGCGCTTTCGATTTATTTCAAAATCATCATCAGCTTCCAATAACAGAACAACAAACTGAATTCTATAGAACGCACATACAATTTAAAGTTAGTTACTATGGTAACATATTAATTACCAAATTATATTAAACATATGAATAAATACATACTTATATCTATAAATTTATTTGTGTATTTAATATTATACAAATAATATAAATAATCATTAAATTAAACAATGGGAGAGACAAATAAATTTATAGATATAAGTGTGTATTTAATATTATACAAATAATATAAATAATCATTAAATTAAACAATGGGAGAGAGTCATATTAAAGGCGTTATTTTCGTTTACTGCACCACTTCCACACAGTGTTAATTATAGCAGGATCGACTTTATTAACAAATAAACAATGGGAGAGACTCATATTAAAGGCATTATTTTCGTTTACTGCACCACTTCCACACAGTGTTAATTATAGCAGGATCAACTTTATTAATTGGTCTAGGGCAGCGCTTCTCAAACTAAGGGTTGCAACCCCATTTGGGGTCACGAAGGGAAATGCTGAGGTCGCAAAAATTAAATTCAAACATTTGAATTTCAGTTTTTATGTAATTTCACAAACGCCCAATATTTAACATATGACAACATATGAAGCTGTGGTTGGTTGATTGTGTTCATCTTAACAAGTGTGTAAATGACTTAATGTAGTTGGTTGATTGTGTTCATCTTAATAAGTGTATAAATGATTTATATACTTGTATAGTTGGTTGATTGTGTTCATCTGAAGTAAATGATTTATATACTTATATGTTTTATTCCATATTTAATACTTGTGTGTAAATGATTCATGTACTTTTATTTCATATTTAATACCTGGGGGTCGCGAAAAATTTCGTAATGAAAAGTAGGGTCATGAATGAAAAAAGTTTGAGAAGTGCTGGTCTAGGGTTATCATTGCTGTTGTTAAAAATTCGATGCATAAAAAAAACAAAATGCACATCAACCCGGATTCGAACCCACTACCTTGAGATTACAAGCCACGTATTTATCGAGTGCACTATCTGTGCACCTGGTGATCTGCTATCTATCCATCACTTTTAAGCTGAATTATCAAAAGTTCGATTTTTCAAGTGTTAAAAAATATTATTAGAAGGCCATATTCAATGAAAAGCTCGGACACGTATTCACTCATTTTTGATGTATTTTCACCATATGCAAGCAGATCAAAATCGGTGGGGGGTCAACTGTGTCCTCCCCTTGTCAGTAGGGATATTCAAATTATTTAACAACTGGTGCGCTTAAATTTGATGTTGGGGATTGGAGGAAATTCCTATCTGGTCGAAGGGGCCCATAAAATAACTGATTATAAAATACTGTATTGATTACTAGTTAATGTGCTATTATGAAATAAATATATGCTAGTACTCGTGAACTGTACTAGCATATATTTAAGGACACATTACTGGTTCAAGTTATTCAACAGATTTATTATATCATTAAAGATAAAGATGTCAAAATAAGTAAATACTCATAAATAAAATTTATGTTTCATACTATTTTCCTTTCTTTTTTTAATTTTTATGTTACCCACATTTGATGTAACTGATCATAACAACCAGTAAGGAGAAAAAATTAACAACTGGTTTGGCTGAACTGGTGCGAACTGACTGAATAACACTACTGCTTATAATGGTGGCTTCAATAATATAGCTCTAACTTTTTGATTAATAACAAAAGCCCTTTGTTTAACTTTTTCATTTTTAAAATAATCTCTTTTTGTTGTTGATGACTGGGTATCCATATTCTGCACTCCATCATAATCAAAAAACAATGACATCAAAATAAACAAACAAAACTTAATGTTGCTGACATTGTTAGCATTTATTGAACAATTATGCCATCTTTTCATTAGTTGAAAACAAAGGAAAAACTCTTAATATGTAGACTATAAATTATTTAAAAGTTTATTAATGGGGATGTGAAAACAGACATAAAGAGGATATTTAGTTTCTTGTTAAGAGCAATATTTTAATTCCAATTAGTTGCAATGCTATCAAAATATCTTAACATATATGCCAAATTTCATTAACTACTCTTCATTGGCTTTGATGTTATAAGCTTTTCAAGGGATTTTAATAATTTCATTTATAGTATGGGCTCTGTCAATTTTATGGGAACATATACTTTACTCATTGTCTTCAACATTTTTACATAGTTTCATCAAGATCTGAGAGGCAGAGTCTATATTGTAGTATGGAATACTCTTTCTGTTGAGTTGGATCTTTAAATATAACATTCCTACAGTGGTACCTCAGTATTCATCCTTAATCTGTTCCAGATCCTTGGACTTATTCCAAACAGAACGTATACCAAACAAATTTTTCCTATAAGAAATAAAGGGAAAATGATTAATCCATACCCCTGAAAAATATCCTATTGTTATTGGCATATTATACATTAATGGGATTGTACAAAATAATTTAAACACTGCTTAATACTAAAATACATATAAATACAAAAGCAATTATAGTAGATGAAATAAATAAAAGTTTAATCTCTCTATCTTTCTGAGAAGAGTCGAGTGCCTACTAGGATGGTGCTGAGAAGTGAGGAGGAGATGTTATTGTTTAGAAGGAGAATCCATTTCAATAAAAGTTCAAGAATCTGAAATTCAGGTGTTTTTCTCTTTCTATTTTCTGTCTCTTTTCCTTATTTGGATCTTGTTGAGACTCACCAGGTTTGACTTTTACTAAAAATCTATCCACATACTTCTGCCTTCTCAGGGTGTTTCGGAAATATAGCATTGTCTGGTCATTCCAGACAATGCTATTATGACTTGTTATAATTTTTATATAAAGAATGTATTTTTTAAGAGAAACACACAACAGAGACATACAAGTATAAACACACACACAACACATACTAGCACGTGAGTCGGTCGTATTCCAAACAAATATCATATATCAAGTAAAATTTTTTGTATCCAAACATGACATATATCAAGTTGGACTTATTCCAAATCTGAAATATATCAAGATACTACTATATTTATATTCTATTGAAAATTTATGCTTGATTAGTATAATTTTTGTTTACAGAAGATTATTTTGAAAAGCAACTAGTATTTTAATAAATGCTTATATCATTTTATATTCATATTAATGTGGTATTACATATTTATAATTTTGATGTTAAATTTATTTAGTTTTAAAATTTTGTTTAAATTTTAGATGCTAGTATGGATTATCTCTATAACAAAGGTCAAGGAAACATTTATAAAGAAAGTTTATTGTGGTTAACATCAACTGATGATAACTTACAAATAGCAGGCTCTTTAGCTGCTGGAAATTTTGCTAGAAAAGGTCAGAACATATTCAATGTTTATCTTTTTTTTTTAAATACAATATGCTCATAAAAGAATAAATCAATAAAATTATTTTTTAATTTTTTATTAACTGAACTAATCTGATAAGTCTCTTTATAAAAAATTTAAAGATGCAGTTTTATTTTTATTTAAATTCCATCTTCCATATCTTAATAAAGTTATTTAACATTTTCCAAATGCATAGAAAAAGTTCTTATGACTGAAATCTGACACCAGATTCAAAACATACTACAAACTTAATGTTTTTATTAGGCATCTATGGATTTTTTTAATTGATAAATATCTAATAGACTCATTAAAATTTACATTTTTTTCCAGTATTCTTATAGCATTATTTATTATATTGTCAAAAATTTTGTTTATGAAAATTTTTTATAAAAAAATCTTTTAATGATAAACAAAAACAATTAAAGTATATTAAATAAATATAATTTGGAGTATTTATGTCATCCAAATAAATCTTTAACATATTAGTGCCCAACACTATATGGCATACCATTTATTCCCCAGTTCTGTATGCCATATCAGCTCTGTTTAAAACTGTATTTATTGAGTTTCCTGTATAATTTTCAGATTGGTCTATCCTTGTGTATGGAGCTATCATTTGTTATAGTTTAATGCAAGTTTTTTTTTATGTTATAGTATCAGAAATTTGATTTTTAAAAATTTTTTCTAAACACTAATAAACAATACAATACAGGTGCTCCTTTATATATGATGGAGGTTATATTTTGACAACTCCATCATCAGTTGAAAAAATTTAAGTTGAAAATGACTAATAATAGTAATAATTTTAGTATTAATAATAAACATTAGAAGACTTAATATTCTAAGGTGATAAAATCATCTGGATGTTATTCCAGATCCTTCAAGATAATAAAATCATTCAGAATTTCCTAAATTGTAAGTAATTGCTTTACTATATAGTTTTTGGCTGCCTGTAGATTTTTAATAAATCAAAAAAAAATTTTTTTAGCTAAGATGCTGTGGAAATAGCCAAGTTTGGAATATTATAAAGATAATCTTAAGATCAGATTATCATAAGTTGAATAATTATAAATAGAGGAATACCTATATTTTAAAATGCATGAAATCTTTATAAAATCTGAATTCAACAAATATTAATTTGTTTATTATATAGGATTTATTACATTCATAGTAAAATATCATTACTTAAAGTTATTTTGAAATATATTAAAATTTTAAAAAATTAAGGAATTCTTCAATTTTTTCTGTTAAAGTAATTACTGATATTTGCCTTATTGATAATTAATTACAAATTGATGAAATATAATACAAGATTCATTTTTGTTCCATTATATGAAATAAATCCTCTATTTTTAAGAAAAAATTAAAAACTTTCCTTCAAGCAAAAAGTAACCAAACTAGTGCATGTAAAACAAAATCAGATCAAAATTATCATAAAATGATAAAATCAGTGTTGCAATGACTTAAATTTGACCCCTTTTCTCCCCAACCGTGCATCAATGTGTTAATATACAAAATATATTTTTAATAAATTAAATAAAAAAGTCAATATCTTGCAATTTCAGTATTAAAACAAATGATTTCTTTGGCCATCATAAAATATAAATAAATTTTGATTATATGATTTTAATGACAATTTGATTAGGAATTTTATTATAATTAATGAAAATATTTAAATTGTATAAACACTTTTGATATACAGAAAATCCCCAACTTATGTATATACAATAGATCATTTAGTGGAAACATATATATGTTGGAGAATATCTGTATGGTACTAGTATGCCATAAAGATATAACATAAACAATAGTTATATTAAAGAATAAACATATAAATCTGCCAAATAGCTATCTGATAAAGCAGTCACTTACTGTCTTGGAGGATTTGGATTCATTTCTGAATCCCATACCTTCAGTTTTTCAGGAGAGATTTGGGACCAAACTTGGCTGGTTAACCAAAACTAACTTAATAAGCATATAAAACACATACATATGATAAATTATGAAATTAGGAAAAAATGTTTGCATCTCTATATTATAGCTTTATCCATTTCAATTAGTATATTTTTCTTGTAAATCAAAGAATTTCCATGTAAGTACAGATTCACATAAATTGGGGACTATTTGTAATCTTACAAAAATTTTAAAGATGGAATATTATAATAAGTTTTAGCAGTCATTATGAATAAGAAGCAAATTTTCACACTAATAGCTATTTTCTAAACTTTTTATTTAGGTAATTTGTTTTTTAATATTTGTATTTTTATTATACACAAAAGATTAACAAAATAATATAGAATTTTATTATTTAATTCAATAGCAATTTTTTGAGATCAAAAAATCTAATATAAAAACATCAATTTTCTGAAAATGCCAGAAATGTTTTTTTTTTAACAATTTGTTTAGGAAAAGGTATAAATCCAAAAAAAAATCAAATTAATTCAATTAGAAGTAAAAAATATATAAAAATTTATAAAAATATTTATACATCAATAAATTAATAATAATTACATATTTACAGAAAGTGAAATTGAAACACTCAAAGTATTGAATAATGCATATATTTTTTCCCAGATAACCTGTATAGTTCATAACTTTAAAAATAACTTTCCTCAATAATTTTTAGCAATATTCTTCTCAGTTAATTTGATTATATTTAACTTTGTATAGGTTGTAATATTATGATATATTGAATTCGGACAAGAGTTTAAATTTAACGTTAAGTTTAATTAAGAGTTTAAATGTTCTATTCTTTATATTATTATTTATTTACTTTTTTATTTAATATTTATTATTTGAAATTTATATTATTTTTGATGATATATTCAGATGATCATTGCATTCAAATGGTTAAAGATGGTGTACCAAAACATTTATTAGCACTTTTACAAAATCATTCTGGAAAAGATGGAGATATTAGACTTCAACATGCTATACTTTCTGCACTTAGAAACTTATCAATTCCAGGTAAGATTATTTATTAAAATCTAAAATATATCTTGCATATTGTTACTTATAAAATATAAAATAGAGTAATTGAAAAATTAATTTCTGTAATAAAGTAATTTCAACATTCAAATATATATAAATATTCTTAATATTTCTGATGTAATAATAATGCAAGTAGTCCTCGACTTATAATAGAGTTTGGTTTCAAAAATTTCAAACCCTGCTGTCATAAGTTGGAAATGCCAAAATTTTATGAATTTATCACTACTAATGTTTACTAGAACACTATATATTATCTGAATAAACATAAAGAACACACAAAAATACTAGAATTGGACACAAAAAAAAAGATCCTTTCTATATTTATCAGATTATTGAGTTTGGGAATTGAACTCAGGCCAATTGTATTGACCAATAGCAAAATTTATTGATGATATTATCATTATAAGTCAAGGATTACCTGTATAAATAAATTTTTTGAAACAAAGTTTTTTTAATTTCATAATTCACCAAATTTAGTCGTTTAAAAAATTTTCTTGATCCCTTTAATAAAAATCTTTTTTGAGTACTAGTATATTAAGAGGAACTGATTTCTGTAAAAAATTATTGATTTTTGAAAAAAATTATTTGCTAAATAAATAATAATAATTTAATGTCCTGCCCATTATAAATTTTTTGATATTTAGTATCGAAGTGTTTAGCAGAATCATGAGAGAAATCTGTGATATTTTAAGTTTACCAAAAAGCACTTGAGATTTCTGTTGAAATTAAATCTCAGATTTAGTTGAATATTTTATCTGATATTTGTAATTCTTTTATACTAGGTCAGTATGCAAATAATATTATGACCTAATACTAGTTATATATATATAAATCCATATAATATGGAATGTTTTGAGTAGTTACATAAACATTATTGGCTAAATAATAATCAATAACATTATGTATTTTTGTGTACAAATAGTCCTTGACTTACGATGATTTTCACTTATAATGGCCAAAAATTATTATTAAAAATTCTCTAATTCAACTTTTCTGCCTGCATATACATATATACATATATATAGCTTTTGTATATGCATCATAGTGTCACTATTAATCAGCAAGCAAAGCCTTCCAATAATATGCAATAGCCACTGGTTTGATTCACCCACTTCTAACTTATTGTAGGCTTTGGCACATTAGTTGCTAATAAGTAATCGAAGTGTTTGTTTCTCTCATTGCAATTTTGTATCTCGTCGTAACCCTATTATGTCCAGTAGGAGAAATACTACTACTAATGAAAAAATTTCTTAAATTCTTCTTTCTTAATTTTGTATTTGTGTATTTAATTGTATATGTGTTAATAAACAATTTATAAATGTTTAGGTAAATTTATACATTTTTAATCATTTTAAATTAAATAGAAATCTAATTTATGAAAATATTAAAACAGAAATCGAACAAATCAAGAATTAAAAAAAGTCTTCAACTTACAATGGAGACATTTGAACAGAACCCCGTTGTAAATCAAAGACTACTTGTATACTATTATTGAGTGCTTGATTCTATTCATGTAATTATTAGTAATGATGATAAATATTATTATGGCTAAAATTATATAAAAGTTTTTAATTGTGAAATAAAAATTTTACAAAATGCAACATACATTTCTCTATAATTTTCTTCTTACTTTTCATTTATTAAGATTCAAAATTTAATAAATGAGATTAGCTTTTATATTATTAACTCCTTCAGTGCCAGGCATTTCAATTTCTGCCTATAATTGCATGCTGACAATTAATTAAAATTAGGCCTAATTAATATGCAAAAAAATAAAATTATTGTATCTTGCGTAATTTTCGACGAAATTTTTTGACATTTTCAATTTTTTTCCACAACTTTTTGTTCCATATATGAGATCGCAGAAAACACTATTTTATATGAAATCTTAGCCAACCAATGAAATGATTGATAGTTTTAATAGCTATATCTCCTCTGAGCAAAACATGCCATGAATGAAGAAATTTGGCTGAAATTTTCATAAATTACTTAAAAGAAAACCAAGAGTTATGTAACTTTTGTTGAATGAAGTTACATCATATAATTATTAAAAAAATTACATGAATTCAATGAAATATTGTTATTTGTATTAATATTTCAGTTTTACTAACTTGTTTTTATATCATTTAAACAATTTTTTGCAATACTTTTTATAAATTTTTACAATTTATATCAAAAAATCTTAACATATACAAAAGTGGTCTCATCTCATATATAAATAGCTGTAATATTCTTTACATTGCTCTATTTGGACCACAAATGGATTATTGCAGCAACTCACTCAATATCACATGCCACAGGGTAAAATAGGCTTGGCTGCAATTTCCTGAAAAGCTAGGGGCTGCTGTAAAGCACTTAAAAGTGCCATGCTCATTTAAATGGCTGCAGGATATTTACTTTTCATTTTTTGCAATTTTTCTCCTAAATTTCTGTGAAAATGAAACAAACAAATGACCAAGATATATTTTTGTTTATTTTAACAGAATTAGCCAATATTTTCCTATTATCAACAATATTTTTTAGTTTATGGTATGAAAAATTTGATTTTTACTTAAAATTTCCAAATTATCATTTATATCATCAAAAAATCAGAATAGCTTTGATATATTAGATTATAAATTTGACAAGATGGGCTAAAATAATTCCAAATTCTACCAAGTGTATGGATCTATGTATGGAATTATAATCAAAATAGAATATGAAATAATTAATATCACAGAGTAAAACTTTGATAAAGAATAGTTATTTTATATTAATTTAAATATTACAAAATTTCTAAATGAGTACTTATGATACCATGATATCATCATTATCATTCCAAAAAATTCCAGCAATGCTGGACACTGTCAGCTTTTATATATTTGATAAATTTATTATATAAATTTGATAATTTATGTATGAAATTTACTTTGTAATAAAATCATATTCTCTGAATTTTTTCCTTTTTGATCCTAAATGGAATTTTTTCCATTTCCATTTCTAAATGGAATAAAAGAATAAATGAATTAGGTTTATCTATCTTTCTGTCTGTCCACATGTTCATCTATAAGCATAATGTGTGTAAATATTATCCTATTTGATAAAATCCTCATATGTTATGGTCCATTGAATAACAAAGTCTGTTAAAAATTGTTGATATTAGTTCAGTATTATTTAACATACTGAGAGAAAAAATATTTACATATCTTGGGGCAATATTTCACATAAACATTACCTGATATGAATGAAATTTGTATATATTATTGGGACTTTCTAGGAAATGACACACATTAAAAATAATCAATATTGAATTCTGTAATTGGACATTTCCTTCAAAACTATATATCATGTAATATTATCAGATTTGAATGAAATTCATACATATTATTAGGATATACTAGAGGATTGTGTATGCTAAAAATGATTAAAATCAATTCAGTTAAGTACATTATAATATTATATCAGGCATTGTATTGAGAGTAGATTTCCAGCTATCTATGATCAAACATTTTAAATAGATTTAGTTTCCTAGAAGGCCTCAATAATGTACAAGTATTCCCTACTTATATATATTACTTCTATAAATTAGACTTTACATAAAATATTTTCCATATTATATATATATATTTTTTGTAGTATATAGGGCTAGATTATCTACTAGGCATAAAAGGCATCTGCATAAGTGTCCCTGACAATAGAAGCAGATTAAAAATTTTTGTATCTCTGGGTCCCAAAGAGTCTTATTCTGGTGGTATAAAGCATAAATATATAGTAAGACCCTGTTTTACGTGGGGAATACATTCCAAGGAAACAAAGCGCTAAATGAAACAGCGTTTAACGAAGTCATTTTAACACGTAAATAATGAGGATAGATGAAACAGGACAGTAAATAAAAAATATATACATAGCATTTTTTGTTTAAAAATTTTAGAAAATTTCAAAAATTATACAAGAATTTTAAATATAAAGTAACAAAATATTATAGCAACAAATTTATTCAAAAAATCATATACAGTGGATTCTGCTTATTTGGGACACCGGTTAATTGGGACAGCCACATAATTGGGCCAAATCTCAAAGAACGGAAACTAAACTAATAAACTAATACATAATTTAAATTTAATTGGGTCAACTTTTCGTTTAGTTGGGACAGTAGCAGAAAAGGAATTTTTGATATGTATTAGGGATTTTTTGAAAGTATGGCAATACTACGTGCACTAATACTTGTTGTGTGCTTTCTTAAAAAAACATCCTTATATAAAAATTATAACATTTGATTATACTGGTAATTTTTCAGGTTAAATCTTTCTACAAGACAATACAGACTAACACAATGGAGTGGGTTGTTTCTTTGTGTCCTATTACATAAACATCGTTGATACACTATTGGCGCACTAATATAAACATTCATTCTTTAGTAAAATTGTAAGTAATCGTTAATAAATCGTTGATAAATAAAAAAATAACAATACTATTTTCAGCAACACTAATGTGATGAGAATCAATATCATCGTTGATAAATAAAAAAATAACAATACTATTTTCAGCAACACTAATGTGATGAGAATCAGTTATCTATCATCGTGAGTCTGGCAAGTGTGCATCTACTTAAGAGTCTACTATTTAAAATATTTTAAAATGTGTTCCTCAACAGAGAAAAGGTTGAGAACCACTGGTCTAGAGAGAAAGAGAATACCTTTCCAGAAATAGAATCCGTAAGAAAAGAAGATTATTCTCAGAAATTTCCAAATTTAAGTAATGTAATCTATGTTTTAATCGATTTAAATTTTACTTAAACTACGTTAAAATCTTACAAACCGGTTACTTTCTTAATGATCATTGACTAACAAATCTAGTTATAAATGAACCAACCGAACACATATATATATATAATTTTTCAAACCCTATAATAAATGTAATTGTAGAGATTTGAAACGGTATATCGCGACGGACTTTGATTAAGGTTTCAGAACTGCAGACATTGCTCCGAAATGTACGATCGTGACATGGTTAGGCATCCGAATGAAGGCTTAAAGATTTAAAATGGATTAAAGATGCCGACAAACTAACATATTCAAAACAGCAGATGAATGAGACATCAACAGCTGCATATGAAAGTATAAACATCGACTGACGTATTACGAACTACGGTCCGTCAATTATGGGAGATCCACCTACCGCACATGACGTCACACAGTCACATGAGAGGCATCTCCCACAAGAAAGGAGAGGGCGTGATTAAAAGGAACACGTGCTGATGCTCGAGAGTTTGATAACCGAGGGCCCTTTTCTAATCAGTTTTCCCCGTATTTAAGGCTAAATTGATGAAATTTGTGTTTTAAATATTTAAAATTAACGCTAACAAATTTTTTATGATACAAAATCTGATCCCCAAAATGCATACTTACAAAAATCTAGATGTAAATTTCGCTCGATGTGGTATTAAATCAGTAGAAACTAACTCAAAACACATTGAATACATAGGTGTGAAAAAAAAAATCATTTAAATATACTGATGTTGATAATTAGGAATTTTTATTATCGAAACACTGCATCATATCTGGAAATAAAAGGTAATAATAATAAGTAACAGTTAAGATTGATAAGTAGGCAAAACGGAATATCATTATCCGAGTGGTGCAGTGATGATTTCCATGTTAAATATTTCCTAATCCAAATTTTATTTCTGATTTTTCAATTACGATGTGTTCTTCCTCTAAAAAAAAAAATTAAAAAAAAAAAGACCGTATTTACATAGATTTACATAACTATTTTATACTTCCAGTGAATACAATTGTATCGCTGAATACAATGGTTTCACGGGAAATTTTCGAGAACCATTTTCTCATAATTGGTATCCCGTAGAGCAGAACACCCTCATTTTTGCTTTAATGCTACCACCAATGCTTTTAATGAGCATCGAAAACAAAATTTATCCGCTTGTTAGATACGAAAACACACGAGTTAGTTTCTCTAGCTTATCTGAAACTTTATATATAACTGTTAAAAATATTAGGACAAATATATGAACATTTTCATTCGCAATTTTGTCTAATTATTTACAGAATTTTTAAAATTTCTTATTAAAGAAAAAAAAAAAAACCTTGGTTAACACGAGTCTTTGGACAACTAAACAAAGCATTTTTTTATTCTTTAAATGTTTACAAATTAATAATAAATTCTCCTTATTGAAAATCAATAACTGTAAAAGGAAATTGATTAAATGAACACGTTGAATTATTGATCAGAATGACAATAATTCTTAGATTTATCGTGGACTAATTTTATTAATTTTTGGATAGTAAACGAAGAGAAAAACTTAGTTTCTCTCGCCTTTTAGACTATTTAGAGATAAAAGGCTAAATTTCTGTCACTGGTTTAACATAATTCAGGAAGGCGTTTCAGTGTCATGTGGGTGGTCACTTACCTCTGCCATGCTTTGTGTATTCAAGTGTATCCAAGCCAATGAAGCCACTAAGTGTGATGTTGTCGTCGAGGTAACATCCATTAGTCTGTAATGGACTGGATCGCAGTGAAAAGGTCTCGCTTGGTCTGTTAGACTTCACATAACTGACTCTTTAAAATTTAGAATGTGTCTATGTGTATTGTTTCTATGTTAATTAATTTTTAAAATCATTTTTGTTTCGATTTTGGGCACGTTTTAAAATTTCTGAATGGAAGCGCATTAATTATTTGCTTACGTTTTTTATAATTAAATTATTATAAATTGGGATATCATAAAATTTTTTTTAAATGTGATAAAATTAATGATTTATTTTTATTCGAAAAATTAGTTTATCTATGTGCCATTCACTAAATAAAATTTATAAAATATGGCATATCTTATATCACATAGGCCTGCTACGTTTCATCGAGAAAAATAAACGTAAAAATTTCATATTTACTAAACTGTAGTCTATCACGAAGTTTAGTTTAATCTGGATCGATTATTGTAACGATAATTTCACGCATTTCTCTCTCTCTCATAATTGACACAACATCGTTTTTTCCCCTCGTAAATAGGCCTATTTGTAAGCAGAAATGTTTCCGTGAGAGACGAATTTGTGGCAAAAGTGTTATTATTTATCACCTAATAGATAAAAGAGCAAATCAATAGATTCATTTTGGTCTTGGACAAATAGCTTGCAAAGTACCTTCCTTAGAATGTCTAAAACGACTATTCTCTCAACATTTTCCTCCAACGTTAGGCTACAACCAGTAGCAACAATCCAAACAGGAAAAGACCAAACGTTCCTAATGATAGCAACACAGTATGGACTCGTGCAACATCACGAACAAGTAGCGAAGACACTACAGCTCTAAACGCCGTGTAATGTCCAGATGGAACAACGAGATAGCACGCACGACTCATTGTTTTCCAAACTGCCCGAGTTTTATTATCCTTTTCTCCATAACTTTTCCTCTTTTTGCACATGCTGTTTATAGGGGTGGTTCGTGCAGCAGATTCGGACTACGCCTTCTCCTCTAGCATTTTAATACATGTCACGTTCTCCATGATATTCCCTACTATAGAATTGGCATAATTAACGCGTTTTCTGCGCATGTTTTCTTCTCGGATATCGGTCCAATAAACTTACACATGAACGATTTATACACAAGAACATCTTTCAAGGTGATGAATGTTTCCACCGTTTTTATTTGATTTTTTTCTTTTTTTTCCTTCTTTTGTAACGATTTCGTTCTTATCGGTTTTTACTCTTCCACCTTCGCTGGCAATTACTTGACATCTCAAGCAGTTTGTCATTCTTTAGGAAAAAAAGGATTCAGCCCGGGGCAGCTTCAATGCCGACGTCGAATAACTTCTAATGTTGCTCTTTACGTTCTGTAAACGATAATAAAGCCAGAACGGAATTGGGAAGATAGGTCGAACATCTCTACAACAAGATATTGTCGCCATTTGTGTCGCAGCAAATGTAAATGTTCTCGATCCTGTTAAAAAAGTGTTTGATACGACTAAGACGAACAATCAACCTTTGAAATGTTTTAAAGCCGGTCAATTTCTTCTTCTTCTTTTTTTTTTAGTAATTAAAAAATAAATTAATTACCAGTAAAAAACGGATTTACTTTTCAACACCCTATAAAGTTAGAATAAAAATTAGCAAATGCATTTATACAATATAAAATATATATACTATATATCTAAATTTAGGCCAAATTCTACGAATTTATAACATTCTATAGGGTAAAACGGGGGAATATGACCCGTCGGGGAAAATGGACAGTTATAAGCTGAGAAGTATTTTTAATATTAAAAATTAAAAAATTGCTTTTTCCGGCAGGGAGCATTTAATGTAGATTACAGTCGTTGATTAGTAGTGCTAGATTAGTGGTTGATTAGGCAGTATTGGCGATAAGCTT
This sequence comes from Olivierus martensii, assembly GCA_000484575.1. Taxonomy (NCBI): domain Eukaryota; kingdom Metazoa; phylum Arthropoda; class Arachnida; order Scorpiones; family Buthidae; genus Olivierus; species Olivierus martensii. The sequence continues at coordinate 27,217 of AYEL01054023.1, forward strand.
ATAACTGGCCATTTTCCCCTACGGGTCATATTCCCCTGTTTTACCCTAAGTAAAAATACATTGAAATGGTCATTCTCCAACGAAGTGGCCGTTTTCCCCTCAAATTTGGGGAAAATGGCCAATTTGCTACTTTTTAAAAATGAGTTTATATTTTTCTTTCTGTTTAATTTTTCAGTTAGTTATTTTTATATTTTCTTGTAAAGACTACAAGCTCTATGTAAAATAAAAAAATATTTGCAATGTTGTACATTGTTTTTTCATAAATTTAAAATTTTCACTAAGGTCGGCATATTCCCCCGATTTAACCTATACTAAGAACAACATGGGATATTCCCTATTATTATAAAAATAGAGTATAGAAGCGATCTATTCAGAAAGGCTCCATTTCTGAGAAAACTCCTGATAACTTAACAGAGGTTCGAATAAAGCGGCACAATTATGTTCATTACAGGTAAGAAGATGATATTTAAATAACAGAATCTTCATTGATGCTCTACGATATAATTAAAACATCTGGTTAACAAAATAAATTAGAATAAAACCTATACAAATCCTATATGAAAGGTTTCTTTACATCATTAATCACTACATTATTTTTTCGAATTTTTCTAGTTATACACTTCAGTTATAGGCTAGACTTAAAGCTCAATAACTGTAGTTAAGCTTAAGTCTCATTTAAGGCTCTTTAACTGTACGGATGCCTTTGTATACCATTGAAATATATAGTAGCCTATATAACTGCAACATAAAGCACAGGTACGTTGAGATTTCGGAAACCAACCCATAAAGGATTTTTAATAATAATAATAAACTCATATAAATGAGCGGAAATATAATCTTGTGATTTAATCTTATAATGACGGAAAAAACCTCCAAACTCGTGTACGAAATTATAAAGTAGCATCCATTCTTACGTTACAGCGCCATCTGCGAATTCCGTCTTTTTTAGAGGAACTACAATTTCAATGTAATTTCTATTCTTTAATATTTAAATTATTAATAACAACAAATAATTTGGGCTGTCGCAGACATCCATACCTTTGTAAAGATACCCTACTTATAGAAATCGGTGCAGTAGTTTAACCGAAAAAGGGACATCCAGCCATCCAGTCACGTTTGACTATTAATAATATAATAATTCATTTTGTTTTTTAATTTAAAAATTCATAATTAAGCATGTTATATAAAAGAAAACATGTGGTTAAAGTTAAGAAAATTATTCTTTTATATTTATATCGAAAGGTTCCGCTTTTTAAGGCCTACTTAATGAATTTAGATACGGAATTTCATGTTTAAATTTAACATTACAAGCTAGTTTTTTAATGTGTTTGCGTTTTATCATCTCCAATAAGAATACAAAAATATAAATATAGGATAATAAACCGAATAAGACACTGCAGACATCATTCTATAGTGTCAATAAACCCAATTTATTGACTATAAATGGATAGCATTCGGCAGAAAGGAACCAACCCACAAACTATTAAGCTGAAATATTTCCAGCCATGTAACTAAATCCGTGTTAAATTCGATTGCATTTGTGTTAAATTATCTGACTAATTGATTCAAACACTTTTATTAATTTCTGCATCTATATGAAAACTATACTGTATACGTTATATACGCTATATAGGCATATTTTACTGGTTTCATGCAGAAAATCATCTAAATTTTTAATGATTAAAAATCCATTTCATTCTAAATTAAAATAAGCTTATAGAATATAATAATCTAGAGAAGAATATAATAAATATATATATATATTTTTTTTATAATTTTTACTCGATTTTATTTGGATAGACAACACGGACGAATACGCTCATAGGTTGTTTCTCTCATAGGATACTAGTCTAAATTTCATCTTTTTTTTACAGACATTTGTCCGTTTTTAACATTGTTTCTATTAATAATTCATGAAATTTCCATAAGAATAATTCCCATCTTTTAATCTCGTACTCATTTATACCATATATTGTAATTTAAGATGATTTTATATTATTTTATGTCTGTGTTCACGGAGAATTGCATGTTTTATGGGGTTTAGAAGAAGTAAATACGCGAACTTTAACGTGCAACTTTATTACTAGAAATTTGTTGAAAATATTATGTAAAATAAGTTATTTTTGGGGTATTTTCCATTAAATATGAGTACTGTATAATTTTTTTAAAATACATTAGACATATGTGTCTAAAATAGAGATATGTGTAGAGATCAGTGAAAAACTGATGCTGTTTAGATGGTTAAAAATGGTCAGAATATATATATTAATGGTGAAACGGGGCTGGCTGGCTGGATATCCCTTTTGTAATCGAACCACTGTACCAATTCCTATAAATATGGTATCCTTAGAAAGATGCAATCCTCGGATTTCTGCGACATTCAAAATTTTTTGTCGTTATTAATAATTTAAAAATTAAGGAATAAAAATTAAATTAAAATTGTAATTTCTTAAAAAAAAAACAAAATCCGCAGGTGGCGCTATAACTTAATAATGGCCACCGTTTGATGATCCAAGATGGATGATCCTATATGAGTTCGCGAAGTTTTTCGAGTTATATTACAAAGTTATAAGATTAAGTCACAAGATTTCCACTGATTTGTATGAGCGGATAATATCTAATTTTCCTTATTTCCAAATAATAATTTAAGCATAGGCTCGAATAATTATTTAAATTTTTTTTTTTTATTTTGCATCTAATACATTTTATTTAAGCAATAACATTAAAAATATACCATTTATCTTAATCGTTTAAAAATGAACTCGTGCAACAGGATCATAAAAATATTTTAATTGATCCTTTTCGAAATAAAATATTAGTTAAACAGATTTAATAGTCAATAGTCAATTAAGTTGAATTCATTCTGCTGGAATTTCACTCGAAAACAACAATGAGGTTTGTGCATTATAACGCATTCTTTTATGTGTTATCGATATCTCGGAATAGCGCATTCTTTAATTATAACCATTAAACGAATCTGTTAAAGGCCAATTATCCAAATTAAGTATAATTAAAGAGGATTTTTTACTTATAAAAAAAAAACGGGATTAAACCAGGATACAGACCGTTATTAAGTAAAACTTAATTAAATATAAGATTAAAACTTATTATGGAAGAATAAATATGGAAATTAACGCTTATTTTTATTTTTTATCTGTATTTTCAGGAGATATGGTACAAAATGTGCAGGCTGTGCTCAGGGTATATCACCCACAGATCTAGTTAGGAGGGCTAGAAGTAAGGTTTTTCACCTAAAATGTTTCACTTGTCTAGTATGTCGAAAACAGCTATCTACGGGAGAAGAACTTTACGTACTTGATGAGAATAGGTTTATTTGCAAAGATGACTATTTGAACAGCAGGCACAGCCAAGGTAAGAATAACTTTCTCAAAGATTTTTTTCTATACCCAACAGCTAACATCAAACCCCTCAAAAAAAAAAAAAGGAGATGAAGCTTTTGAGGATGGAGTTTTGTTTCTTTTTTTTTAAGTAATTCGACATCTGTTTAAATAACACGAAAAAGAAAAAAAATTATTTATTTTTTGTCTTGTTTAGAAGATATGAAAATGATTTTTGAAATATTTAAAAATTTCTTCTCGTCTTGAATTATTAAGATGGAGCTTAAGAGAAGTCTATATAGGCAACAGAACCGTAGAAAATAATTGAAAATCTTAAAGTATTTTATTTTCATGGTGTTTATTTAACCAAAAATTAACTGTATACATCAAAAACTAATTTCAAATTCTATTAAATATTGAACGAACTTCTATGATCTGGATAGAAGAAAAAAAGGAAAGAAAAAGAAAACAACAAATAGCCGGTTATAGATCGGTTTTTGTTCATGTCTTTCCAATCGTCGCTGAGGATTATTGTGTTACGCTTTTGAATAATTGACAATCAACAGATCGACATCGATTCACGCTTTGATGCACAACAACAAATTGTCAGTAGTTTGCTGTTTACTCGTTCTCTGTTTGGCTTTAAAACAAACGGACATTTATACTAACCACAGTTATACGAAGCTACAAGTTATATAAGCTTTTTAATTATTAATTGCTATTCTCCAATGCTTGGCTCTTTTGTGATCTATATAACGAGCAAACTATAGAAGGGCGACAGGTTGACAGCCCCTGGGATATTAGCGGGAAGGTAATTGTATGGTTCAGTTGATTATTAATTAAGGAATAAATCTAACCTTCCCCTCTTTGCTACTGAATAATGACAGCGTGTGGTCATGCCTTGGGTCAGTTATGGAACTTGGGTTAGCTCTACTTGGCTATTATCATCACCTTTATGTCGGCTTGTTGATGGGCTTTAAGTATTGTAATTTAATGGAAAGCTTTTAAATCAACTGTGTACACATTTCTCACACACTCGTGTGTTGTCGCTTTAACGGCCACAAGAATTTTTTACTTCTAGTGCGAGACGTCTTTGTATCTTATTTTCTAATAGAAAATATCCGGAAATGCCAAAAAATGCCAGGAAATTTATGATATTTAGATACTAAATATAATTTTCATGCATAACAGTTAATGGACGTTGCATACATGGTTTGGTTTCTGTTCCTTCATTATCTTCTTCGATTCTCCTCAATTTTTGCACTTTTTTCGTGCAATTTCTGAATAAATTTTTGCGCATAATTTTCGTATTTTTTAATTTGAAAATAATTCTATATAATCGCCTATTTAAGATCTATTTATCATTCAATTTTAAACATTAATTTTCGACAGACGTGATAGGTACTTCAACATTTTTTTTTTTTTTTATTTTACGTGCGCTTCGCATTATTCCATAAAGGACAAAGTAATAAAGCAGATTGTACAGCGTGTGACTAGCTGGTTTGTCACGTGATTTCAGTCACGACCACCTCCCAGCCATTTTTCTCCTAACGCTTTATCGCGCAACCAAGAAAGATTTTTGTCAAATCTGAAAACATTCGGAAATTTATATAAATTCCCCAGAATAATTAAAATTCGGAAGAGAATTTTACTTATTTTTTTACGTTGAAAATTACTAAATTAAATGAGAAATGCATCTCGTCTTATCCATTTTTTTGATGTCAAATCTAGATAGCTTAGAATTATATATATATTTTTTTTTATGTAGGGAAAATACCCCGTTGTTATGAAATCAGGGCAAGGACATGTTTTCTGCAGATTACCTTGTCTTAATGTTCAACAGAAATTTGTCTTTCGGCAGTACAAAAGTCACATTTTGTGAAGAGTTGAATGGAGAAAAATATGATCTTAAAGTCAATCTCTCTGACAAGATCAAATTAGGTCAAACTAAATTGAAAATAAACTATTCTTTAAGACTAGAAAAATTCAAGAATTCAAAACGGATATTATGATAATCGCAATTTATAACATAAGTTCTATTCAACAAATTCTCCTTTCTCGCTTAATTTTCACTTTATTGAACACAAAAATTGCTAAAAAAAAAAACAAATTATCTTTTACGGATTAAACTTACTCAAGCTTTATTTCTATGTGATTGACGTAGATAATAAGAAGAATATACACGATAAACTATATTTTACTGAATAAAAAGTATCCAAAGTTGTAAAAACTTGGAAACTACAAGAAGGTTTTTGATGCTGAAATCCATATAATTAACCTAACACAGAATTCATTACTAAATCAGATAAATAGATAGAAAGCAAACAAGGAAGTCGTGCACCATTTATGTAGACCTTCATTATGATGCACGCGAGAGATACCGAAGGAGGATCGCCTCTCAAGGAAAAATCCTCATCGACCTACTCTTTCGTGGTGTTTATATCTGTTAGGAATCGTACAGAAACCACGCCGTATAATTCAAATTAACTAAGCGAAGCTGTTTGAATTCTCAACCACCTACGAAGTAATGCAGAATAAAAGGAACCGATTAAAGTGGTATTGGAGAAGTTAGAGCAGTTAATACGCTAACCTTAATCTAAAATCCGAAAAGTTTAATTTCTTTCGTCAATTTACGACCATTGGGCGACTGTCCCAGTTGCATGGTGGTATTTAGATGGTCGAAGTTCTCTGGAGAAACCGGAAGCAGAAAAGAAAGCGACGACCTTAAATGCTGACCTCACTTTTGGCAGTAAAAGTTAAGTTGCTAGAAGACAATAGAGTTACATCAAGTATACTTCTCAAACGAGGTCGCTTTGCTTTCCCCCTCTTCTCCGTGACACTACCACGCCCCATTTCATGCACTTCATGCACCCCACACTCTCATGAGTCCGAGATTATAGCGTAGGACTAACATCATTATGTGGTCAGTGGTAAAGTCAACTGAGGCCAATTTTGTGTTCATAAACTAAACATTAACAGCGTTAAACTCTCGCAGACCAATATGACAAAAGCTGGTCTGAAACATGGATATGGGAGGCTGCGTGGGACTAAACTGTCTCTTATAATCTATTCTACATTATAAGACTATTTGTCTCTTAATAGATTTATAGCCGGAGTAAGTGGTTAAAAGGGCGTGATTTCTACCATTCCGAACTGTCATCAGAATCGCAAACAGAGATCAGCTACGAACGAATCGCTTTTACGGTAGAGATTTTAAACAAACCGAGTCATTTCAACAAGAAAATTTATTTTATATTTTTTAAAAATCGACGCAGAAACTCATATTCTCACTTATATAAATATATAAGTTTTTTTTTTTATTTCTGCCCTTAATTATGTTTGTTTGTTCTTAATTTATTTCCGTTTTCGACGCATTTTTGATGTTTGGAATAAAATTTTCTTGAGATTTACGGTTAAATATAGTGACGACAAGTTTTCGTCAAGTTAATTTCGACTTGTTTATTAATTAATTTTAATTAACAAACGTCGTTGAGTTGATTACACGAGTTTGGAACGAAACACGATCTTAAGTTTTTTTTTTTTTTGTCACTTAAGTCTATCGCGTTTATGACAAAAATATAAAATGACAGGTTTAATAAATAGGAACTGTGATTTGAAAATTGAGAAAAGAGTCGAATGTAATCTCCGAATTTTCCATTTAAATTTGAAAAAAAAAAAATATATATATATATATATGTATTATATTTATATAAATACGTCTTATCAAATGAAAGATACAATAAAAGTTAATAAAAATATCTGTTCTACTTCTACGACGGTGTATATATATGTGTAGGAAAGAGAAAAACTTGCATTTTTTATAAGTTAGTCGTCCGTGATTTGATAGCAAGGGGCATTGACCTTGCAACTGACTTTGCGAAAGTTCAAGTTATGAATATGCGTCAACAAGTCCGACATGGCTATCCATGACTAAATACAACATACATACACACTTAATAAGTTATCTCTCGCCCAGAATATATCTGAAACATATATGATGTTTGCTGGAATAAATCAGATTATTATTTGTGCCAGCGTGAGATGTTCCATTTGCAGCCTTCAGCAACCTTAACAACTGATAGACAGTTATCCTGCTTTCTTTGATAGACCTTCGTGTAAAAAAAATGAAAATAAATTTTTTTTTTTTACTTCATTTTCGGCAAATTTTGTCTTATAGTAATAAATATATCTTGAATTCTCTATCAATTTTACTTTTTTAATAATTTTTTTAGACTTATTTTGCACGTCTGCTTACCGAAAACTCGTTTCAAATTTTGATAAATTATTGAAATTTAAATTTTATACACTTTAAAAATATTCTTTCTTGTACATTTTCGATTATTTTAATTATAAATCTTACATTTTACATAATTTTTTAACGAAAAAAAAAAATACTTGACAGTATCAGAAGTCAGTATTAAAGTCTATGGGATCCTATATTAAACTTATTACTATACTCTCCCATAGACTCAATACTGACTTCCGATACTGTCGTCAAGTTATAGTTACATTAATTATGTAAAAGAAATTGATTTTTTTATTATTTTAAATATTAAAGAGCAAAAATAAATAAATAAATAAAAAATTAAAGAGATATTTGCTTTTTTTATAATACATAAAAATATTATGCAGAAATAAATGCAAATGCTGAATTAAAAAAAACATGTACAAAAAGCATTTATTGTTATGTTTATAGTATAAAAAATATTTATAATTTTTAACTGTTGTAAAATTAAAAAAAAAAATTCAAATAGTGATGAAATTATATTTTATTAGGCTCTGTCTTTATAAAAGCGATACACACGAACTTACTAACATAATTCCTTTTTATAATTAACCATTAGAGAAATTTTCTGTAATTTTATAATGCGTTTTTCAGAATTATCGATTTAATGTTTCTGTTGACATAAACATAAAACCGTCTGAGAATATTTTAACTGCTTTTTTTTTAATTTTTAATTTTTGTTTTTTAAATGCTCGGCACTTCGGGAATTTCTAAATTTCTAAAGAGGGGAAAAAAAACGTTTTTAAGAGTTAAACTATGATAAAATTATCGTAAAAGATTGTTATTTTACAGTATACTTATCTATTTAATCGCCGACCGCGTATTATGCTGCTTTTAAAAACTTTTGCAGTTGATGGGCACCGAATTGGCGACCTTACTATCGCCCACGAAAATCAACAGAAACTATTTTTATACTGAATGCAGCAGGATAGTTTTTCACGTCTAAAACTGAAACAGAAATTAAATTTAAGAGCTCAAGCAATTATAGAACGATATTTTATGCTTTTTTTTTTTGACGTTTGTTTACTCTATTCCAGTGGTTCTCAACCATTTTTCTGTTGAGGAACACATTTTAATATTGTAAAATTTGGCGGCACACTTAAATATTTTAAATAATAATTTAGATTTAATAACAGATTATTACTAGTAGAACGAATTTTTATTAACAGATTATTGTATTTCTTCTTATTTATTACATTTAGACCTACTTGGACATGGGATCATTAAATGGCGGCCCTTAGTAAGTTAGAGCGCCACCTGCAGATTTTGTCTTTTTTAGAGAAACTACAATTTTAATTTAATTTTTATTCCTTAATTTTTAAATTATGAATAACGACAAAAAATTTTGGTTGTCGCAGAAATTCGAGGGTTAGGTTTTTCTAACGATATCTTATTTGTAGGAATCGGTACAGTGGTTCGACTGCATAAGTTACGTTTCATACTAATATATATGATTCATACAATTACATACAATTCATTCTTAATTTTTTCGCGGCACACCGTCAAAGGTTTGCAGCACACTGCTCTCTTCTATGGAGTTTATCTGTTTTTGAAACCAATTAACGATTTTTTAAAGAATAAATTTTAATAATAAATTAATAAATGTTCTCGATGACAACAAAAAACAGGATTGGCAAAGGTTTCTTCACTCTGTAGAAACCAAACAAACGAAGAAACGGTTCTTATTGTAATGTTTTCACGCCCGACCGATTACAGAAGTGACAATTTGTTAACCTTGTGATAACAGTTCGCAAATCACTTTTTGATACCCTTTAATTATATTAGAAATCGAATTAATCTTGCAAGGCGGTAACCAGCTTACAACTAGCAGCAACGTTTCGTCTAGAAACAACTCTTCTCGTTATCCGAAACGAAATAAAATTTTCGCAGTAATAATACCTGTTAACAAATAAACAGTTTAAAATTACGATAAAATTTTATTCTAAAAGATAAATTGCGAAGTAAAAATTTATTTTCGATCGAGGTTTTCGGAAAGAAAGCGCTGAACGTGCTAAAGTGGATCGAAATTATTCCCAAGGTATCACAAAATATTTAAGTTGTCACAAGAGGCAAATTAATGGTTGGTAAGTAACATTCCTTTCGTATTTAGGCAGAGGTTTTAAAACCAGAAAAATTTTTCTAGGTTATCGCCGATCTAAAAGAATTGCTGAGTTAGTAGACCTTGAAGGGGGAATGAATGGATCAGCATTCGAACGAAAAATCGCTGATTGAAATATATATTTATTATCAAAAGCGTGTTTATTAAAATTTAAACTTGTAACTAACATATTTGTGAGTAAAATAATGATGAAAGAAAGAATTTTCGTGCATAATCTGAAGCTCAAACCGAGTTCTTTAAAGGGCATTCCTAGTTAACTTCGAAAGCAGAGAGGGGAAAAAACGGAAAAAAACGGGCGATTTTACATTAATTTGGATTGCTTCTTTAACTTGTTAATCCATCTGCACTTTTAAGGTCATTTATAAGAAACGAGACATTAAATCGCCAAGATGTAATTTTAAAAAGGCTGGGGAAAAAAAGAAAAAAAAAAAAACAAGCAATTTCTTTAATAAAAACTTAATTTTGGTTAATCGGGTTTCTCCTCCCCGGGTCAATTATATTATTTTAATTTTCTTTTTTTTTAAGTATTACGAAAGAAATTTCCGACCACTTATTTGTTTTTCATCTTTACTTATATGAGTTCAACTAAACTTTATCATAAATTTGTATTTGCGTGGAGTTCTTCATTATAATTAAATTTAGTCTTAAGAGGCTTACTCCATAATGTAACAACTTGGTTAAAAGAGAAACAAAAATGATTGTAATTCTGCTTATATAATTTTTACATTTAAATAAGACTTATTTCGGATTTTATCGCTTTTCAAATGGATTTTTTTCCTCCTCTTTTTAATTCTCTGTCAAAGAAATATTTGTATGATCATTCTCTCAAATATACAGTTTAGAATAGTTTCGGGAATGAAAATTTCGAGTGAAAATTCGGCTTTAATCGTGGGCATGTGCTATGAATGTCCACGTTTACGTGTAACGTTTAATACACGTAAAAAAATAGCGAAATTAGATACGAACCAACGTGATCACGTCGGTTGCAAATCAGCCAGCATTTTTCTTTCGGGAGACGGAATGACTTGTGTCCCTCTGGTGGTCACTTTCGGCGTGACTATGAATAATAGAAGGAAACACGTGTTGGTGATGTTTACCAGCGGGAGAAACAAAAGTTTGGTGGGCGTGAATTATTAAGTAAAAGGTCACACATTGGCTTCTGGTTTCGTCAGACACTTTAATGCTGCAAGAAGCATTTGGCTCGTTTGTCTTATTTACTGATCATCCGTCACTTCATTTATTTATGTATGGCAATCCTTCTACCATCCTCCACTTATATCGGAGGAGAATTAAAATCTGATTTATTAAGTTTCGTCACTGATAATCAATTTGTATTTGCAGAAATTAATGTTGTTTCATTATACTTACTAATTGTTCCGCTATCACTCTTAACACGACTTATCTCTGGGCAAATATGTTTATAGTGGTTGCGTAATTGCTGTTATAATGATATAAATCGACAATTTATGCTTTACAGTTTGACAAAGGACATTATTTAATTACACAGAAATTTAATTTTAACCGATAATTTGCTAAAAAGAATTTATGTTCTCTCTCTCGAAAACAGTTACGGATCTGATCGTCATAAATAGATTTTTTTAAGAAAATTTAATTTTTTTTTAATTGCATAAAATGTATGAAATCAACAGCAATGATAAAAATGTGTGTTATTTCTTATAATTTCAGAAATAAAAGGAAAAAAAAAAATTAAGAATTTATTAGGTAAATCCGAGATTTCAAACGAAGGGCTTAGGATATGTAGCAATTAATAGTATCATTGGAATCAGAGAACTAACATTCTGACACAAAGCGAATCGATCCGAACTATTTAACACTCCAGACACGATATTCTGAAAATTTTCTTTCTTTTTTTTTTCTTCCATCGTTTCTGTCAACGTCAGAAATTTCTCCGAAAAGCGCTTAAAGGTTCAACAATGGACAGTCGATGCCGTTAGGCCTAGCTGACAGTTAGGAATCGATGGCGATTTTTTTTTTTTTCGTGTCGAGAAAACGTATGTTGTTTTGCCTCCCCCTTTTCAGTCCGCGAGACTGTCCTTAATTGTCCCTTTGTGTCGGTTGTGGATATAATGACGGGGTCGCTCGGCGAAATTATGGGTCCTCACGCCGTTTGATCCGGGACAATATTGACATATGAACACCAGTGTTCTCTTGCCAGGTGGAAGAGCGGTCGATGAGGGCTGCCACCTTCCTGTGTCCCACAATGCGTGTTCTCCCCATTCTTTGTCGTTCACCTGTATTTCGGATGCTATATTTATCGAAAAGGTCACTGCCGCCGATCGTCATTTATACCATTAATTATCTTAAACGTTCTTTCTGCCTACATTGATAAAATGATCAAAAATTAAAAAAAAAATATATATATAGTAGCAAGAAAGAATAAATCAAAATCTTCAAAAGTAGTAATTTCCAAAATGTAGATATTACAAATCTGTTTGTAAAAGGGTGTTATTAAAATGAGATAATTACAAGAGGTTGTGTAATTTACCAAGTAATCCGAGTATTTCGGAATTTCTTGAGATCCAATTTGAATGTAAAATCTCTGATGGAACATCCGAGAGTAAAATCGATTGAAACTCTGTTCTAGACTAGAACACAATTGATTGTTTCGGTAATTCTACAGCTGGATGTTTCTCATTTACTATCAGCACAAAACCATCAATTCTAACATAAAATTTAATGTACTGTTTAATTGAAACACAATAGTTTGGCTGGATAGGGCAAAAACTACTACTTCTAATCAACTTCTACTCTAGTGTAAGTTGAAATTCTTTTAATTTTCTTTGAGTTTGGTTTAGCAAATCGCTTAGTCGGGATAGAAGGAAAAAAAATATTATTTTTTTTTTTCTACAGGGACTTACTACCTTTTACGTTAGAAAATTATCTTTACGGTTCTGTTGTTGTTTTTTTTTTTTTTTTAACGTTAGAAAATTATCTTTACGGTTCTGTTGTTTTTTTTTTTTTTTTTTAATGGGTTTTGGGTAGTTGTTGTTCTATACTAATTCTTGCTTCCTTTTTTTTCCTTTGAAGTTTTGTGAGTAACGCTAACGATAATAAACTTGTGCGTTACTCTAAGTTGATGGGTTAATTTATAACTGCCGAGATTTAATTCGAGAAAATCAGTAAATCAGGAAACAAGGTCTGGAGTAATTTATATCAAATCTAATTTCCGTAAACGTCTTTAAATCTCGATGAGTCAGCAAGTGAGTCAGTTTGTGTTGTGGCGGTCATCACTTCCAAGAGTAAGATTTTGGTCTAGTATAAAACTAGAACAAATTCTTTTTTTGTGACAATATCTTCTATTTCTTTATTATTTTTCAGAATTTCCTCAGGTAATGAATTTTAGAAAATTTCTTCGATCAGGATTTAAGAGAATCGTCGAGAACGAATGCTCTTAACTCCTTGTTTAAATAAGGATTACCTGGTTTAAATTCTATAAATTAGGTAGGAAAACGCGAAGAAAATTGTAAGGCAAACATTAGAAAGACTTAGAGAGAAATCGTTTTAGCAGTATGAATCACAAGTGGTGCGCCAAGTAGGAACCACTCGAAAAAAATGAAAAAATAAAACTGCAAGTCGAGCATTCCAGATTCAAAGTAGCTAACTTTCGAATTTACAATATTTTGGAATAAAATTTTTAACGAATTATACCGTGTAAGTTTTATTTAATATTTTAATGCGGAAAATACTTCTTTTTTAATAATAAAAAAAAGCTTAAAATATAATCTCTCTGGTTTAAGTGGATGGAAGGAAGATATGGAGAATTTAAACTCTCAGCCACATCTTTTTATCCAGGTGATGAGAGAAAGTATTTGAAATTTTCGGAAGTCAAGAACTTGTTCCAAGGCCGTCTCAGTCACATTTGCTTACATCCATAAACATATTACGTTACCGGGGACAGACATGAGTCAAATTCCTAGTTTGCATGCAGTTTCCATCTCCTGTAAAGAAGTGACGAGCAAAAAACTAATTTGCAACCAAAAGAGTTCCCTTTTTTTCCCTTCGATGCTCTCTCTCTCTCTCTTTCTCCCTCGTTCTCTTTTTGCTTGGGATATGAGAGAAACATCTACAATATCTTGTATACGTATAGCGAATGACATGAATACATCAGATGCACTTTTAACAGAATGCACTTTACTTTTGTACGATTCGAAAATTCTCAACAATTGTTTCAACAAACACAACTTTCTCTACTGAAAAGTTAAAGGAATTGCTACAAACATTTTTGTTTAAAAAAGCAATTTTTGTATATTATTTCAAAAGAGTTCTTTCATTTACTGGATAAAGATAAAATTGAAGATTAAAAAGAGAGAGAGGAGAAAAAGAAATACGGTTTATTCTTAGAAATTAATTGTTAAAAGAAAATTCAAAAACCTCCAATCGACTCGATAAGATCTAAACAAGCATTTTTAATAAAATGGGAAGCACTTTCATTAAAAATTAACGAAATATTGAATTAAAACTTCCCAATTCCTTTTCTCTTAAAAGAAAACAACAGATATATATATATTTGATGATAAAAATCAGTTTTCGCCTTCGAAAACTGTTTGTTTTTTTTCCCTTCCTCCCCTTTCTCCTGTTATTCTATTGAACGTACTAATACGATTTATAAAAGACGAAACTATCTTTTTTTTTTATATCATCACCAAGTAACAATACTCTTTTGTGTTGCACAAAAACTGTCCCGCTGCTTTCTATATTTTAAAAAAATTGCAAAACAAATTCTTATCATGTTTTTCCTCTCTTTCTCTATATATAAAGTTGTTTGATTTGCTTTATAAAGCTAGGAAAAAAATAATTATCTATAATTCACAACAGATCACACCAATTAAATTGGTGGAAAATTTTTTTAATATTTTGCTTTTGCTGTGCCACGTTTTTTTATTTTCTTTTGTAGATTTTTAAATTTTTTACGAGGAAAAAAAAATATGGAAACAATATTAATCTCTCTTTTTCAAATTTTATATACTGTATATATAAAAAAACTATATATTCAAGTTTTGACTTTACGAAGTTGTGATGCATTGGAACCAGATAGAAAACGTAAACAAAAAAAAATATTTTATTTTTTTAGAATTTCAATATATCTTAATATCGAGCAAACAAAATAAAAAATAAATAAATAATTTTAGGAAAAAAAAATATTTTCGTATACAGTATATATATATATATAAATAAAAATTGTCGTTCGTTTATATTAATGTGTTTTAATATTGTTATGGCAACGGAATTGATCAAATGTTGTTCTGTAAAAACTATTGGAGCATTTAAAATGTACGCATCCCAAACTTGTTTAAAGCCCTCGTGCTCCCCTTTTTAAGTCCCCTCAGTTACCAGCTGCTGTTTCGACCATCTGCCTGTCCTGAGGGCTAAATTGTCACCTGTGCCACGTGCCTACCTACATCAGGAACTGTACGGGGATAAAGAAATTAAACGTTGTTTACAGCAACTAGTTTTCCTAACTTTTTTCCTATTTCTAGAAATGTTTTTCTATTCATTAAAATATCTTATTAATTTAATCTATTGCAGTTTGCTAGAGAGACAGAACGAGATGAAACGACTACAGCTAATATATATTTGCTAACTTTTTTTTTGTGGAGTTGACATATGTAACGAAATTAACAGCTGGCCAAACAAAAATGACCTGTATGGCAGAGAGTAAAGTAATAGTACTACATCCTGTGGGCGCCATATGGGTTTCTTGACGTAATGCTCCTTATTTACAGCAGCTTCATACAAGATTGTTTATTAAATATAACTATGCTGGATTTCGTAATAGATGAAGCCGCAAGACAAAAACATTCTTATCTGTTAAAAAATCTCCTCGAAAGGAATCTGGAATGAGGTGTTTTCTTAAATGTCATGGGAGTAGTACGTACATCCTGTTTCGCATGTGATACACCTCTGTATGTCGTCATCGCACTGATATATAATTTTTTTGTATTTTCTAAAACTAATTATAGCGAATCTTTGTTTTTACGTGTTTTGCAAGGTCTGGCAGTTTCACGTGTTTTACCGGTGAGATGACTAGCGGTGTGTGACGAAACAGGTGACTCCACACCTGCCCACTTTTATCACAATACTTGACACGTGCAAATTATCACTTTCTACTGAAACAACATTCGATTTTTGTAGTATTTTTGCACCGGATGCTTGCTGCAAATATTCTCTTTATCAAGAATTAAGACAAAGGGAATCAACTAAGCGAGACAAATTGTCGCCTAATTTCTTCTGTAGCGGGAGAGTTCATCGACTGTGCAGCTTGAAAGTCAAGTTTACTAGTTTGGAATCATTCCAGGTCTAGTTTGATCGTGCCAAGTTGGATTCTGAACATAACACGTGTTTTATGAGACCATACCAGATGGCTTATAATAATTGCCCTTTTTATAATCTGAGCAGTGAATGAAGCATCATATCGACAATAGCCTTGGACAGATGGATCATGCAGTAAATCTACCTAAACAGACCTATAAACATGTTTGCTTACTTACTTTTATCGATTTGGACAGAAACATGCCCGCTCTGACCGAATGTGGTCGCATAAAGAGAAAGCAGAAACCATGCAAAACCGCATGTGCCCAAATGCATTAGCAAGTACCGTGCATTACTTTCGTTCGCTGTTTTTCTTATTACTCGATATTCAATAAATAATCGCAAAGATTTCCATCTAAGTAATTTGTCCCGAATGCACTCTCTGCTAAGACCTCAATAATTCGTGGGTATCACGTGACCGGCTACCCAATGGTGTCACCAAGCACGAGATATACCCTATACACGTGACCAAGCGGGTGAGCTCCACCCAAAATGGTTCCGAGTGCGTGAAGATTTTTAGTCATTAATCAAACGTGATAGGAATTCTCTATGGTTAATAGTTAGATCAACCACCAAAGCCAACGAGGCATGGTTCCATTAAAAAAACTCAAAGTAAAATCGTCACCAATCGGCCGATTTGATCGGTCTTTCATCCCAGGAAACCTGTTACACGCTGCATTGGGTCCCCCAGTGTCCTGTGCTTTGTCAACCATCATTAATAACCAGAGTGCTGACTGTTTCTCAAGCTTCAAAAAACAGCAGAAAATGTGATAATAAATCATTGACATATAGAGTGGGAAGGATTATTCCATCTGGTTGCACCCGATTCATTCAGATGCTCTAGACACTCCGACTAGCTTTTTAGTTCTCCTTTCACAGGCTAAACGGTCTAAATCTCTACTTTCCTGATTGGATAGGCTTTCTTAATATGCAGGTAAGGATGTTTCTTCCAATTAACAGATCGTATCCTAGATTACTTTCATGGATTTATTTGATTAGAACCTAAAATAAGTTATATATTTTTTTCGAAATTAATCACTCTGCATACACTTTAAACTGCAAAAATTTAGAATATTTAATAAAATTAATGATTACAAAATTTAAAACTCGATAATCAAAAATTTCGGGATTGATGTCGCGGATCAAAAGCACCGAAAGTAAAAAATTGGCGTCAGAAGTTCGTACTTCAAACGACTGAAAACTAATTAAACTTTTAACTTTATTTTATCAATAAGTTATTTATTTTAAAGTGGATTAATAAAGCCCCACTAAGCTCAGTTTTGTATGAGGATTAGAATAATCCCGTGACTTACGTTTAGTTACTATAGTAAGAACTTTATGATTCTATGGATCGACAGCCTTGGTAACGATTTTGTAATCACATTGCTATAGTGCTTGAAGCACGAATCGAAAGCATTGTGCCAATAATTCAGCTTACCGCTTCTAACCTGCTGAAAGACTAGCTTGTTTAGAAGAACATTGATCACAAAAGCATAAAAATTAAGGAAAGAAAACTTAACTTTCCTTTAAATGTAGCTTAAAATTGTCTTTCTTTCCGAGTATTTCGGTAGCTCGAATCCAATTTTAAAACTGGTAAAAGTCAAACAAAAGTCCAAATTTAATGGAAATTAAATAGAAATGTCAATAAATCGTAATTGCAATCGGTAGCAACTCGTACTGAAATTCCATCTAAACATTCTCAAGAAAATTCTCTTGGGAAGTTTTAATATTGGGCGGAGCAATCAGATACTAATCATTAAAAAAAATTAATTGCATTGGAGATAATAGAAAAGTTAGCAAACTGATCGATGAACGGCTAATTACTCGATCGGAATTTTTCAGATAACAAATATTTGTTACTATGTAAGTAATGATGGCCGCATCATTATCTACACTATCTGATCTCCCAACAATCTTTTCTTATATATGTATCTGGAAGATTTGCAGAGCCGAAACATTGAATAACGGATGGAAAGCAAAGCAGAAACTTCATTACTCTTCGACAGAACCATTAGAGGAGTGGGTCAATAGTATTTATGATAGTAACCAAGTATTTTCACGTCAGACGTAAGATTCAAATGTAATGAAAGAGTATGCAGCTGTGTTGTGCTTCGATAGCCAGGTGGAGTTGACTGCTTGACATATCAGTTTTGTATGAAGCGTAGGGAGGAATAATATCAGTTGTCTCAGATGTCAGTTGACGAACGTCAGCTGTTGGATCTAATTTCCAAACTAACTAGATCTTCTCCTTGTCTTTATTGAGATGTCTTCATATATGATAGAATTGGATTTTCGTTAAATATATATTAGCATCGTGTTTCTCGTTAAAGATTAATCTCCATTGCATTAAGAAAAAGTTCTTCAGAAATTTATTTTATACTCTTCTGTATATAAAAAAATCTAATGGATAATCTTTCTGAAGATGTTTTGATGATCTTTTTTTTTCTTTTTTCTTTAAAAAAATCAATGAAGAAATTTAGAAGAAATAATTCGCGATTTGGAATAAAGAATTAATTATTTTGGAAGAATTCGATTTGTTTAATGGGAGAATTAAATAAAAAATTACTGAAGAAAATTTTGTCTCTGAGGTAACAGAATAGAAATGTTTCCATTTTTATGGATTCACCTATAATGTGCCTCATCTGTCTTTTTCTGTAGAACAGCTTACCATTTTTTCCTGTTTTTTTTTTTTAGTTCTTCATTTCAAATTGCAAGTTATCTTAATGTAAGTCATAAAAACAACATTTATTTTGTAGGACTACTCCAAAAATGCATTTCTTTAAAGATAATATACCCTCTCTCTTATTTTCGATAAACATATCCACGCCAATAAGATAAGACATGGAAAAACAGAAAAACCGCCTAAGAAAGATTAATTGGCATCTTTTATACTTAAGCAGTGCTTTTGCTGCAGTCACCGCATCAATCTCTGTACAAACATCAAGGTTGTTAGGAAAAAAAAATCGAAAAAGCAGGGATTTTTCGTTTTCCTTATCATAAACGAAAAAACCTTCTAAACCTCTTTGCAACAGATTTGGCTGAATTACCTCGAGGAGAGTGGCAAAGACAGGGCACAGATAAATGCCCTTTCAGACAATCCTCCCTATCGAACAAAGTAGATATTGTATAGAAGAACAGACAACGTTACGGTTGATATTATCTCCCCTAAAATAGCCAATTTAATTAACACTCAGACTCAATTAGCTGTGAGGCCGAAGACGTTTTTAGGAGCAGTCTAACTCTGCAGAGTGTGTGGATGGCCATTTACCATTCGTTGCTTGTTAATGGTCTTCCCCCCTTGCATCGAATCACGCAGAGCCAATTTCTAATGAGTTGTCCACCGTCCTTTGCCTTCTAATGACCCTAATTAATTCGCTCTATTTGACTGGACAAGGAAATAAAGTAGATAAGAGCCACCTCTTTAGAAGATTTATGTCGTTGTGTCATGGAGGAGATTAAATAATTAGCTGGCGGTGTGTAGAGAAAAAAAAAAAAAAGCTCAGTTTTACGATGATTGGCTGACCCACGGGGTGCAGTCGAGCCATTAAGTTTGCAATTTACCGGCAGGATGCATTGTTATCGACGCCATTTTGAATGCTGCTACGACAAGTTTCTAATATATTTTTTATTTCTTGTCGAGGTTTTCCAACTTAAAAACAGATTAGTTCGTAACCTTAAAGAGATTGTAGCCAGTGTAAACAATAATAATCAAATGGATTATTTCCGGAATACGTTGCAAGAAGGGAAAAAAATCGTTATTTGTTCTAACAACACCGCGATAACTTGGGAAACGTTATTTTATAATGTATATTTTATGATTTTACGGATTTCTTGTATCGATTTTTTGAGAATTTTTTAAATATTTTTTGTTGTGTCGACCGCTAATTAATTTTTGCCTGACGTCCGATATCTTATAAGAAACTGAAAAGACTTGATCCTCCCGAAATAACTGAAAAGACTTTTAAAGCCTAGAAGACAAAAGTCTGTCAAGATACAATCTTTCATTTTGTCCATTCAAAAGATATTCCCTTTTACGAAAAGTCCCCGGAGATAATGTCTCTTTTTTTGCTCCGGCACCTAGTCAATCCAGTGTCAGGACCCACAATTTGTCACATGTCAATGTGTATAACGCTATGTGTTATTCCATACTCCCCGAGGACTAGAAGAGAGGTTGCATGATTGTGGCTGGCTTTGCACCAGTCACGTAACTTCTACTGCCATATTGGTGTTGTGTTTCCCTTTTTAAAAGTATTTCCCCTTGACAACATCGC
Organism: Olivierus martensii; assembly: GCA_000484575.1. Taxonomy (NCBI): domain Eukaryota; kingdom Metazoa; phylum Arthropoda; class Arachnida; order Scorpiones; family Buthidae; genus Olivierus; species Olivierus martensii. The sequence continues at coordinate 47,560 of AYEL01054023.1, forward strand.
CATGTTCGTCACGTATGTGGATAAGAGCAAAGGACCCACTTCCTTGGTAATCACCCAGGGGAGGACGGCATGCGACGAGTTGGTGCGCTTCGGATTGCAAGTATTATCTGTCAACGCGTGTCGTCACCTTCGACCTTTCACTCCAGAATAGACCACCTAGGATAGGTAACATTTATACGGATGGTTTCGATTCTCGACATGTTTTTAACCCATGAACTGTGTCCTTGGCATTCTCTGTTCATCGCAGTTTTTCCAATGTCTTTTATACTGAATATGAGAAACTTGGGGTAAGATTTCGGTTCCTTTTATTGTTGTTTCACTGCAAGAATATGAAAAAAAGGTGGTATACACTTCAATGTTTCTTTCAAGCTGAATTAGTAAAGATTTATGCTTGATAACTTGCTCTCTTTATTTATTTTGATGATTATAAGTTTACGTAAGTAATGATGGCCACCACTTAGTGTTTATATTTTTTTTACAACGTTTCAGATGCTGTTTCCTTCTGCAGTCACACCGACCGGACATCCTTCACCAAGAACTAACAGCCCAAACCAGCAAGATTACAACTCTAGCAAACAAACCATGGCCCTTCTCTCTCATACATTAGTTGCAACCGGGGGTTACCCACCTCCTACTCCATCCTACTTCAGCCACAGTTCCACTTCTGCAGTGTGTTACGACCTTCCTACAAATACTATACCTCATTCTTTATCGTTCAGTGGCTATTCTCACCATTCTCTGCTACAAGGAACATCATTTAGTTCGCCCTGTGCCAGTAGTTACGACGTAATTCAACAGCCATCAGCAGCAGCTAGTTTTTTTGCCAGGTGAGTGTTTACGACCCACTTTACCGAGCTTAAGCTTGATTCAATTCGGACTGTGCATGATGATTTGATCGCATACAATTCTTCCATTAAGTAACGACTGTTTTTATTGCTCAAAAGAAATCTGATTGATCTCCGAGATTTTTTTCTTCTTCTCTCCGCCTTAATAATAATAATAATAATAAATTATATGTATATATAAAACCGAAAAATAGCACATTGACGGTCGAGATATTTTAATATTTATAAGCTCTAATTCGAGCCTGTCGAGAGGTTGAAGAGCTGTAAAACTTTATCTGAAGAGCAGTTTGGCAGTTCTATTACCGCTCATATCTAACCGACAATAAAAAGGAGCTCAATTGAAAAATATATATATATAAAAGCCGAAGTCACTTGAGCTGGAAAGTATGATTTATTTAAATTTTTTTAAAAGGATATTTTAAAATTTATAAAGGCGAATTTTAATTATCCTCGGCAGACAAACTGGATGGCAAAATCTTTCTTCCGGTTTTTCATCGATCGCATTCTTCACCACTTACAAACTCACCCGAAAATATCGTAAAACAAAAGAAAAAAAAGATCCCGAAAGTGGATTGGCATAGTTAGAATCGAGAGAGAGAGAGAGAGAGAAATTAATACTAAAAAGCCTCTAGCAATAATAAAATTGAATCTTTTTAAAAAATATTTCTCGAGCATCGGCCATCTTGCAAAATGCGGTCGAGATTTAATCTAATTCAAATTATTTTTTTGAAATCCTAACAGAGGAGGAAAAAAAATTAATTATAGTAATTATTTTAATCGAAGGTTTTATTTATCAGAAGCAGACAGAACAAAAGTCGGTCTGTGACTTTATCAATGCTAACGTGAGGCCGTGCGTACTTAATGATGATTTAAAATAGACTATAGATAATACATTGCCGACGGAGCATGCGCCGACCGACGATGGCAATCTGATGGAAAAGAATTACTCGGAATGGCACAAAATGGCTTTGTCCGGATGTATTTTTATTTAATTAGATTTAAAAATATCCTAACACTTTCTTATCTTTCAGACAGTCGAACATTAGTTCTAATTTAGAAAATCTCTTCTGCTTCCAAAATCCTTCTATAAGAGTTACTTGGAAGGATGTCAATCTTCTCTTTCTCTTCCTAATTACGAATTTTCTTATGAAGAAATGTAACAAGTAGGAAGGCGACAATGATATGGTGGATATTGTATGGAACCCATAAAACTTTAAATGGGTTAAGGCGCTAAGCATGAACGATAATCTATTTAGAATACATCTAAAGCGTCCATCGAAAGATCTTTTATACCGGTAAACGGTTGCTCTCTGAGTCGTTTGGAGAGAAACTTTCAAAAGAGTAGAAGTTGGGATGTGGTAGAGTCAGATTTATGGATGAGCTGGATAGAGAACGACGCCTCTAAACCCTCCGGGTGTTACACAGAATCCCATCGGTTGTTCGCTGTTCTCTCCTAACTCCCTATCTGGCAGTGAGCCTTCGTTCGACTTGCTGCTTTACGATGTCCTCGATCGGGTGTGGGTCTTGACTGGCAAGGTTCTCCGTCGCTTGCCTTAAGCCGTCTATGTATCGTAAAACCTACAACTATACTCAGTCTGTGCCCGCCTTCAGTGGTGTTATCGCTTCCAGTAATCGCTGTTAGTCCTATCCAGAGTCGTTCTAACTGTCTCTGGGAAAAAATGTTCTCGGATATCGATTGTGCTTGTCAAGAATAAGATCTTTAGAATTTTTAATACTTTTTTTTTATATATATAAAATTATAAAAGAGCAACCGACCGTTTTCGCCGTAGGTTTGTTTCCTCGCACTACTCGCCTGCATTGCGTTTTGCCAATACTTCAAATAAAACTATTCGTCCTTAAATCGCACTTTTCTAGTCGTACGTTTCGACAATTATATACTTAAAGCGAATTCATCAACTTTTCTGCTCTTCTTAATGCAATAGTTACTTACAGTAAAGGATTGTTAATTTAATAACCATTCTCTGACGCGCTTTTTTTCTTCTCTATCGCATAACCCTTTTATTACTTATTTTTATATGGTATTACGATTAACAGATTAACTGCGTTTCCTCTTAAACATTTCTTTTTAAACGTCAAAGTCTAATTAACAAAATTTAAACAGGAGTAAAAGAGAAAAGTATATTTAAACCGAAGAGAAGATACACCGAACATAACTCGGTAAAAGTTGTTTATTTGAATAAACATCGTTTCCTAAATAGTATAAATGATTTACTACGTACTGTTTATACTGTATTATGATGATGATTAGTGTTTACATAATGGAGGTCTTTCATGCATATATTTATAGAAATAGATTGTAAATAAATATGTACTTGTTACCGGTAAATAGGGTCAAGTAAAGAATTTTATGTATTTCTTTTTAAACAATATACAGTAGCTCGTATGAAGATGGAGATAATTGCTCTGTTACTTTTACTCTAACTATTACTTTTTGAATAATTTAAAAAAGAAAAAAATTAATATTTTGCACAATCTTATAAAAAATTTAAAATGTCGCAGTGTGATATTTTGTCCACAAATTTATTTTCTATTTTTTCTTTTTTTTTTTTTCCCTTAAAGAAGTTAACTTTGTCAGATTGAGCGCGTAGATTAGAGGTAATAATGTGACGAAATATTTTTTGTTTTCTGTAAGAAAAATAACTCTATTATGATCCGGTTGTTTCAAACAAGTCAACAAATCGAAAACTGGAAATCTTTTCGAGGTCGAATCCAGCTAAGAAGAGCAAAACTATTGTATATAAAGTAGCTTATGCCGTCGCAAGGTGGCTAAGGTACCGTGGGAGCCAAACGACCTGCATGTGCCACCCTCCTCCTCACCACTCCCGTCAGCATGGCTCTGTTCCCAAGCTTATCTCCGGAGCTTTACTGAGTCATGGGATGGGATCGACTGTCTGACGCACAGTTCTGTCTCCAAACCACATGCATGGATCCCTTTGTGATTTACTCATTGATCCGAATGCAGAAAAGAACCCGAAAAATCTCGAGCGAAAAAGTTATTAATGAAGTTTTTACGTTACGAAAACCTGAAAGGTGCGTATAGAGTACATCTTAAATGCCTGGCAGAAACATTTTTAACTGGAACACTTTTGCCTCTTAAATTATCAAATATTCCCAGATTAAAAGTAACTTTTTTTTTCTTTTGGAAAGTTTGTTTATCGGGTTTTTATAGTCGGTTTTTAATATAAATTTGCGTTACGGAACATAAAATAAATTTTATATTAAAGTTATGGAAGAAATTTTTTATTTTCAGGGTAGGGTTTTTTTCCGGTTACATCGCACATATAACGAAACTGGGTATAGGTAATGTTTGAGAGAAAATCGGTTCTTGGCTGTTGTTGAGGTCGAGCCTCGGTCGGTTGTGAAAGAAAAAGGGGCGAATTTGCACCCAGGCCGAGTCTCGAAGTCTGTTCCCACCTGCCACGCCACAGTCGAGTTTCCGGCAACCAATCAGATTGGCTGGCAAGTCGCGTGCATCACTATGGCAACGCTCCCCTTATCGTCGTGCGCCATGCGCGATCTGGCCAGCCTGCCATGCTTTATTCATAGCGGCTGCCTTATCGGAGGTAATCCGTTACGGATGGGGGAAATCGACCCCCACTGCCACCCCCGACCCCTGCGGTGGACTACGAGGGGAGGTGGAACCGTTTGCGTGTTGCGAGTGTTAAATGCATTGTTCCGTCTGTTAGTTATGAACAGCCAGCCTGCCATCAGAATTGGCCGCTCGTTCCTATGCTTCTCAAATAAATAAATAAATAAAAAATAAAATCACAGTAGACCTTTCTGAACCTATTAAATCGCTTATTTTCTTTTGATGCCTGGTTAGTCCGTATTTGCACTTATCTTTTTTATTTATATATAACAGAAGGAAACACCTTTTGAACTAGTTCGGCACTAATCTTTACAAGAAAACCGAATGAAAGCGCTTCTTAGCTAAAGAACTCTGCCTTTAAAACGTTTTGAAAATTCCATTCGGCGTTAATGACACTAAAAAAAAGTGTAATTATCTAAAATAAACATTTTGTCGATAAAAGCGCTGGAAGAAGTTCTTTGGTCGAATCTCCAGTCGACTTCGCAGGTGACCGATCTTAATATAACTTTACCGACACATCACGGTTCTTTTCAGAGCGGAAGAACCGCAAACGATTCTGCCAACTTTCTTTCTGTTGCAGAAGCGGTCGGACAATTTATAGATGGTGACAGCTTTGTTCCCCGCATTCTCCCCTTGAGATTACCAAAGCGAACCCAGTTCTGCAACCAAACGCAGCAAATGATGACAAATTAAGGTCTCAGTTCCACCCCTCTCGTTCGCTATCCTCCCATCCTTGTGTCATACCGGTTTATGATTCATAAACATGTCGTTTGGACGACAGAAAGGGAGCTTTGTGCCCTGACGATAGCGGTAAGATTCGTTGGTTGGGGTCGTAGGGTCTCGATAACACCCCGGGGAGGTAGTTCATGGTATTATCTGAGGCTCCTAAATCTGTTTCCTCCAAAGATCAATGATTTCTTATAAGCATTTTGTTGGTATTATAGGAACCGGTCATGGTAAAAGTCTGCCTTAATACAACTCGATAGCTGTGACCAATATACCATACTTGCTCCCCTAATTTATTACAAAATGTGCCACTTCCTTAGCTCTATAAAAGTAAGATTTCTTGCATTAAAGTTCACTCTCTCATACAGAGGTGCTCTTACTACTCGTATGTATATAGACTTAACTTTGGAGGTCAAGGGAGGAATTAGCGACGTAAGCTTATGAGAGATTATATTAGCGAGTGTCGTTCGACTAACGATTAACGAATGAACAGTTTGAATTGATTTATTCCATATTAAATAATAAGCAATGCCAATGATTATTAGATGCGCCACTTCAACAACCACACATTTTATTTAGCATTAAAGTAGATCTAAGTAAGATATCAATTTAAAAAAACGATGAAAGATAAATTTGACTTTCCGTCCAAAAAAAAAAAAAAGAGTTGAGTCATTACAACTTAAGACAATTAAAATATTTGGGTATAAAGGAACTTCAGTGACTCTTTCTACAAGAGTTAACTCAGATTCCTCGTAAATTTGTAAACTGTACTTATAAATTTGTAAATTTTTCGCCATCCAAATTTTAAATGTAAGCAAAAATTATTCGTTTATCTAAATCACATTAAAACTTTCAATAAATAAAAGTTTCATTAATGAAAACTAGAATATTTTATAGTGAAAAATTCCATTTATACTTTTAATATTGAAGTGAAGTATGAAATTTTATATTGTTGTATGTTTTTTATAAAACCATAATTTTTGAAAATCTGAATCAATATATTCATTAATTTAATATAATAAAATATAAAATGATTAAATATTTAACAGATTTCCTAGCAATTTTCTATTATTGTATATGTTAGCTTAGAAAGAAAAAAAAAAAATTATTTGTGAAAGTTTGCAGTTTTAAGAGGCAAAAGAAAATATTTATCTAGACAGATGTCTAAATAAAGAAACATTATCGATAACATTTTCCATTGATTTAATTTCTAAATGGCGTCTACTGATTTTCTTTTGCCTCAACAAATCATTTTCCATATCTTCGCCGCCCGCTTGAAGAAAGTTTGTCGCTTCGCAACTGAATTCATTTGCATTTCTAATTTTTAATTAACTCGCCGTCATTTCTAATTTAAGGAGCTGGGATTTGAAATCTCTGTTTTCTTTTTTTTCTTCTTCTTACAGTAGTGATGGCCAATTCTCCATCGGATCCCAACGATCTAGACGATGCAATGGATGGCTCGATTGATCCAGACTTAGGTCCAGTTATCCGCGACACCGACCGAGAATCTAGCGTAGAAAGGGATCTTCATAACGGAATGGTGGTTACCGCTCCTGGACCTCCACCTCCTAGTGCCACCATCAGCCCCGTCGGAGCCACACCAGGGTCCATCAATAATGGTACTAGCGGAGCGGGTGGGGGAGGAACTGGAAATAGCGACAGTGTCAGTTCCACCAACGGTCAAAATCAAAGTCAGGCTGTACAACCGAATGACGAAAATCAGCCGGGTACTAAGAGAAGAGGGCCCAGGACCACCATCAAGGCCAAGCAGCTGGAAACTCTGAAAGCAGCTTTTGCTGCAACTCCCAAACCCACCAGGCATATTAGAGAACAGCTGGCTCAAGAAACGGGCCTCAATATGCGGGTTATACAGGTAAAATTATTATTTTTTTTCATAAAAAAATGTATCATATTATTCATTTAATATATAATTAATTTAAAAACGATTTAACAAAAAAAGAGCGAAAATTTATTAAATTTAATTAAAGTAAGTTTGCGGGATGCGTGTTGTCATTCCGAAACATCGCTGACCACAAATTTAACTAAACATTACTCAAACTCCCATTTACAGCGCAATAAATTAGCTCATCTTCTTTCGTCAAATTTACACTGGTGCATATTTCTTAGGAGATTACATAATCATTGAATCTCACCGGTTTGGATAATCTCGCTTTAGAGCATAGTCCGACCACTGTTATGAATGTGTAAATGAGACATTGAGTTTTCTAGTATCTCGGGGCGAAATATTGCGATGAGGAACTAACATCAGCGGCGTTAAGCTAGAGCGAACAGCCAGCTCAGATGTCACCATAAATCACACACAAGTGCACGTTAAATATCTTGCGTTTGTACGAAGCAAGCAGTCTCCATGTAGCGTACTGTAAGTGTTACTTAAGGGCGTTACTGTGCCACCGTGGCAAGTTAATGGTGTTTGGAGTGAAAATATCTAGCTTCATTCTGCTTGATTGAGACGTTTTATCCCACGGATGAGATCCTTGATTGAAAATGAATGTCTTCGTACGTGCATTAGACTGTACTTCTGAAGGAAATGATTATTAAGAAGAATAAGAAAGATCATCATTTACTCTTTTTATTTTACGGTCTATATCATATTATAAAACACTGTAGTGTCGAGAAAGTTTTACGATGTTTTGGAAGACGTATTTAAGAAAAAAGTAACCGCTTCGATTATAGATTGTTTAATTTAATTTAAAAAAGAATCCACTGCAGTTGTAGAAGAAGTGTAAGTTTGGTCTTTTAATTTTAAAAGAGTCGTAATGTTAAATATGTGAGATTAATATGCGAAAGAATAATCTTCATTGAAAATAAACGGAGTAAAAAATAGGTTGATAGGAAGAGGAGAAAATCTACAGAACACTTATCTACTTATAAGCTGTTATCGCTTCAGAGAGTGTCACCGTTTCTCTTCTAGCAGAATACAATCACTTCTGTCTAGTTTCTATCTCCAGTTACAGACAAGACCAGAGATTTACTATAAATTCTTATATCTACACCTATATCATTACTTTTGGACTCCGTTGAGAAAAGGAAGTTGCCTGCAGGTTTTTGGAACTCTTCGTTTCAACGAATAGAAGTGAGACAGAAAATAAGAACTTTGCTGAGTTGTACTCAGACGGACGAGTTCTATATCCAGGCTTCACTTCTTTTCCCAGCTTCGTTCTATATAGCTTGGAATCTAGAGCTGGGAGTTGGATGGAGGGGAGGAGAATCGATGCCAGCAGCTTACGACGGCCAAAGGTGGAATTACAAAGGATCAAGAGAGACTTTGGAGCGAGCTCCGAGCTGTCTGCTGCGGCCTGGGATTGGAAGAGTCCTTCTCTTTATTCCCGTTCGGAAATATCGAAAAACGATTTCCGGTGTCGGTCCGAGTAAGCTCCATTTCTCTTGGGGGTTCCGACTGGTGAAATGGACCCTGGGGTCCCGATGGGTCCGAAGACCTTTTTCGGCTAACGTTCCCCTTAGGAATTGGTGTTACTTAGTAGTGAAGCAACTGCGAAAGTTTTTCTAGCTCCTTTTCCCTACTTTCTTTTTTTCCGAGGAAAACTTTTTAAAAGAAAAGAGTCCATCTAAACATGCATTTATTTTTCTCCGATTTAAAAAAAAAAAAAAATTTAATTTTTAAAATTACAGAACCGTTCCATTATTTAAAATTTTTTTTTTCTTTGGATACATCGGAATTTTTACGGAATCGCGGATAAGTATCATTCTTAATTTTTAAAATTACAGAACCGTTCGATTATTTTAAATTTTTTTTTTCTTTGGATACATCGGAATTTTTACGGAATCGCGGATAAGTATCATTCATCCGCGAGTTACCTAACCTATACACAACTCTTCAATTCGTCTTTCCTATATTAGACTACTGTATTAAATTTTTTTCTATTCTAGCAAATTGAAATCTTTTGATTGGACTTTAGCAGAGTGACAAAAAGCTCTCTTTTGTTGAAGAGTGATAGTAGTGCAAGAAACCACCCCTTGGGGAATTGTTATTTGAAGTGAAGGACACTTCAGAAACGATAGAAACACGGGTAGAGGAGTTATAATGTAAACGTCAATAGACATGTACTGCTTTTGAAGAAGGAAAAACCGCTCACCATCCTGCGATCAATACAACCCATCTGCTCATTACTAACCGACATTCCAGCAGCTTCAAGCTGCTTTTGCTAGTAAGGTCTTGGAATAAAGAGAATGTGACCAGTTTTGTTTATATTTTTATAGATTTTCCATAGATTTTAACTTGGTACGTACAGTAATCACGGTTTGACTCAGATAAATAGGCAAATATAAAGATTTAAAGTAGCTTTCGGTTTCATTTTTCAACTCAAAAGGATGAAGGGAGTAATACCTGGACATATTTTTTTTTTTTTTTTCTTTAAAGTACTTTAGTTTAAAACAATATATCATGTTAGTACTTTGATAATGATTTTTCTGATTCTGAATAAATTGCCAGCGATTTCTTTCTAGTCAGTATAACTATTAATAAAAAGATATTTGTATTTTTTTCCTTGCATAGATCTAAGATCAAATTTTTATTTGCAAACGAATAATTCTGATACGCAACGTTATAAATCGATTATTTGCAGGTTCGAATCACGCTTTTTGATGGCCAGAATCTGTAAACAAAAGGAAATTCTTCGAAATTTTACTCAAAATTATAAAAAAAGCCAAATTTAGAGAGATAAGAATCTTTAAAGACAAGAAAACTTTCTTTTTTTTTTGTATAATTGTATATATTCTATATATCTGGAATTACTACCTTTTCCCCTATTACTTATTAAATTCCGATGATTTAAAAGTAAAAAAAAAAAGAAAAATTAAATTGTATAATTGTATATATTCTATATATCTGGAATTACTACCCTTTCCTCTATTACTTATTAAATTCCGATGATTTAAAAGTAAAAAAAAAAAGAAAAATTAAACGTAAAAATAAAAATTGTCATTGGAAAATTTAAAGACGTTTTTAAAATTTATTATTTTCGTTAAAAAAATAAGAAAAAAAAAAAATATAGAATTTTCTTTGTACGACGATGCTCGGAATGAAAATTCATTTCGTGATGAATCGTTTCGGTTTAAAAAGCATTTCTGTAATTTAATACATTTTAATAAAATTAAACTCAATCGAAACTAGAGTATATAAACAATATAGAGTAGTAGAAAAGGAGGAAAAAAAAAAATATATATATATATAGAGAGAGAATAAGAGTGTCGGCATACAGAAAGTTGTTTTGATTTATTCGAAGAGGGCGACATGTCTGAATAATCCTGAATTTACAACAAGGAAGCTCGTTAAAGTATAATCTACATTAAGCCTTTGAGCTGAATCTAAAACGACAATAAAATTCTTCAGCCCGATAGGATGGCTTCTTGCTATGGACTTAGTCGCATTCTATGACAATGAGAGAAATGTCCAGACATTCCATCACAAACATTCACAGGTACAAACGTTCGCCCCAAACATCTAGAAATAGCTAAAGCTACAGTTTGGCAGACGGAGCACGCATTCCAATTTATCTTAGTCTCAACCTCAACTCGCTCTGCAATAGTAGTAGCCTATAGGCCTATGCAGAGAATTCCGTCGCATGTTAGGTGCTCTGCTGCCACCAGTTTCATCTCCAGAACACAAAAAATACCACCGGATATTATATCCATCCGAAATTTTTTTGCAGAAAAGAATTTTTGCTTGAATATGGATGTTGTTTAGCTAAACATTGATTCCACTTTTATAACTCGGAAGAGGGAGGGAGGAAAATAAAACAGAAACAAATTAATAAATAAGAAAACATTCGAGACGTAAAACGTAGAGATATATATTAATGTTTCTTTAAATTTTTCGAAAATTTCTGGTATTTATTGATATACATAAATTGTTTTTTAATCTTTAAAGTAAAACTCGAGAGATGGAGTTTAATTTAAAGATCAATAAAACGGCTTTACGAGAGAAACAAACGAAAAAAGAAAGCAACGTTGAACACAGAGGAAGCGAATTAGTGAAAACTGGGTCCGTTTATTATTTTTTTTTAAAAAAAGACATGAAAATGACGTAGGTGTCGGTATCGTTATCTTTACAAAGACATCGGTTCGGAAACCTTGATTAATTTGAACGGAGATGACAAACAGAACAGCTTGCCACCTACAGATTGGTTTTTGTCAATATGGGCGAGGTTGTTTGTACGTCACTAAGGTTCACTTATCAAATTATCGCCTCTGTTTTTACAGTTGTCAGTATAATTTTACACTCATACGTCATTTATGAAGGGTTCTGGATGTCGTGACACGAACTATTTAAGTTGGAAAAAGAGATCGCAGCTAAAGAAAGTGGAAAGGGGCCGCCGATCATGTTTAGAGTCAATAGTGCGAATTGGATGTAGTAAGCCAGTTGTTTTCTTAGTCTCAATGATTATTAAGAGAGAAAGGTTAATTATATACACTTCCATTTTAGTTGCAAATCGAAATTTGACACTGCATTATTTGACAAGTCGCGAAAGATGAATGGATACCAGCTACAAAAGAGAGACGTTAATTCGCTCCATTAGTCCTGGTTTTTTATTTATCGTGATCTAATGGGAGGCATTCTCGTCTAATATATGCTTTTCTTAACGATTCTTAGCTAAATCCTATTAAAAATAAAATTATCGGAGTAAACTTTTCGTATTAACCTTCTTCGGTCTTCAATGGCCGTGATGATCTTTCAAATGAGACATGACTCAACTTCCATTTTCGTGAAGATCACTATCAAAAGCCAGTGATGACGGTCAGTTGGGTGGAGTTGTTTCTCTTTTAGGCATGCGACTATGCGTCATTTCCACGTACAACCCCAGTGTGAACCTAAAACAAAAGAAAGTTTTCAGTTTAATCCGATAAAAGTTGTATGGTTAAGAGCTAAACTAAGTTTTATTGGAGTAAACTTTTGAATGTTAAAAAGTTATTTTTTTTTTAGACATTTAATGAATTACATTTCTATAAAATTTTCAAAGAGGAGTAAAGTAAAATGTAAAAATTTCGGTACAAACCAAATAATAACTGGTCTGAAAGTGGGCATAAAGTATCGGAAGAGTTAGCGATAAGAAGGTCTGTTTACAAAACGAAAGATGTTCACATCCAACAACTCTCGGCATACAAGAAACGATCGCATTTGTGCTAAGCCCTCTTTTTACGATCGTTCACCGTGATTGCGTTTCCTTTTTTCGAAACACGAATTGTGAGTCAGCTCAAGTTTGAGATAAGCGTCAGCTATCCCTCTATTATTTTCTATTCGACCTCCCTCTTTTCGGGAATAGAGCCGGTCCGTTTTCGACTCCCCCATATATTTCCAATTTAAAAAAAATTTGTCATTTCGTTCATTAATTGTTGTACCACCGACTCGGAACGAAAGGTTTCCAAAACGCCATTCGATTAAGTCCATTAATGGAGCGATTGACTGTGCCGAGAGCAAGGACATCCATATTAAGTCACGCAAACTTCTTTTCCAAGTATGGAAACTCATCTCTCACGCATTCTACCAATAACCTGCGAAAAATTTCAGTCTAACCATCCTATTGGATCCAAGCACGGATAAGACGAAACGCCGACCAATGAATACGTGTTGTATCCCGGGGACCTGGTTACGTGATGTAGAATAATGATGGAAGCCACGTTTTTAAAAGTATCCTAGGCCGTATAGAGAAATTACGCACGTGTGATGGGCGTCGAAAGTTCATCAACGAAAGCATCAAATATGCACGTGATTGTAAAACGTTCCATCCAAAATTTTCAGTCTCCCTGTCGAGGTGTGGTATTAAGGAACGTAATTACCTGTCTTAAGTGACGGATACCTTGTGCACACCTGGCCCACCTGCCTCTCGTAAGAAGAGAGTCTGAGGTGCCAAGCCCTTCTTTTGATCGCATCCCAGAGTGATTTGGTGCATTATACCCATCGCATCGAAACGACATTTTAAACTAGCAACACGTCTCTTATGAATCTAAAAGTATCGGAATTCCACCTCGTTTCCTATAGATATTCCAGACGAAATAAAAGAAAAAGTTATAACTTCTCTCGTATTAATGTTTTTCCACTTACGAATAAAGCAAAATTGCTTTAAAATAAAATAAAAATTGTTATTTTGCTTTATTCGGCACGGTAAATATTTGCTATCGGATGTTGTTGTTTTTTTTTTAAATTTAAAGAATTTTTTTCAGTTTTATATTTAAAATAATTAAATTTAATCAACGATATATATTAATATACATATTTATTTTAAAAAATCTGACTTAAAATATATCTGTTTTCACTTAAACAAGACGAGAAACATTTTTTTTTTCTTTCGAGAAAATAAAAACATTGGATGAAAGTTTGGCTCTAGAGGGAAAAAGGAATAAAGAATAAGAAAACGCCCGCTATTAATTCAAGCTAAAAGAATGACAATTTCTTAAAAAAAAGTTAAAATATCTTTTAGTCTAAATCAATTTTCGAGAGAAAGAATTAAAGATAGCTGTTGCAAGAACAGTTCAACTCTTTTTTTTTTTTTTTAATTTTATGCATGAACGAGGTGAGTAGCCTGAGGCTAAACGAGAAGAAATAGGTTTTTCTATTCGAAATCATATGTAACAAAAATTCCAGCTTTACGTACTTTTATAATGAAGCGAAGTATTAATTAATAGAAGAGAATTTATTCCGATAGACAGAGTTATATTTATTCTGAGATGAGGGTTTCTAAAGCTCTTTGTAATAATATATATATATCGTATATGATGTTTATATAGAGTTAATTTGAGTTTAAACTCGATGAAAAACCTGCAACAAACGAGCAACTTCGAAAGTGATCTGACAGAAGAGGGCAAAAATATTTTTGGTCGGCCTCGTCCCCACTATAAGAGTAGATTTGGGAGGAGTTACATTTCTTGCGTCCGACTCGGATTGGCTAACCGTGTCGATGATGGATGGTGAGTCTAGACCGATACGTCATCTTTCTTTTTCATTCTGCTTTTCTTGTTTTCTTTCGTCTTCCTTCCTCCACCTCGTCTGCTGGTTCCCTAGGCAACCGGCCGGGCGTGGTACGCGCCGAACCTTGACGTATTGCTGTAGGGTCTTGGAGGTTACATTTTGCGGCCGAACGGTTTTATCTGCCCCGCAGGCTGCATAGTTTTCTTCTAATCTACGTCTCTACTCAGATCATCCCGAGTCCAAAAACATCTCCGCCTACTTACATGTAGGAACGCCAACGAGAAATTGCAATCTCTTGATTCGATAGGGATTGGTTGACAATTTTCTGTCAGGACCAAATTACACTTTGCTATAATCCCGTACCTAAAGTGATAAATACTTCTTTTCTCTCTCTCTCTCTCTCTCTTAACGTAGTTCGATAGAAAGTGTTTGATGTGATTTGTTCCTGTCGTTTCATTAGTTTTATTATGCCAAAACACTTAAAGAAACTTCAATCATCCTTTTAAAAATTGGAATTAGATTTTTCATTCACTCTCTTTAATTTTTATCTCGAAGTTCCATTCAGTTCTGGTCGATGTTTCGCACGTAAAAAAAAGGGGGAAAACAAGAATTTTATATTTCTTTTTTCAGAAAAATAATTCGGCGCAAGCAGAAAATTTGCAATTGGCAATAAATCAGTAAAGAGAGAAAGAAGCGTAGATCAGATTAGAAACCAGTTTTTGACAGGAACGAGTAGAGAGAGAGAGAGAAAGTCGTCTGAACATTAACACTCGAAAGCATTGCCGGAAAGCTGCATTTACATTAGTCACGAAATTATAAATAGCACGTAGTATCAATCTCAATAATTCTGTCACCGAAAACGGCAATCGCTCTGGAGTGAAATATCGCTCGGAATATGCTTGATATTGCACACACACACACACACAAAAAAAATCTTAATAGTTTGTTGATTGGGGTATCTAATTGCCCGACAAAAGCTGTTTCTAAAGGCAGAGTGAATCGAGCAGACGGCAGCCTCTAGATATCTAGCAACCAATCAATAGACAGTTTTCTCCTGTCCATCTCAGCACGTGCCGGAGGGAGTGGGATGGATGCGAAAAGTACCTCCACTTCCGTTTAGTGATTGGTCGAAGTATTGATTACGTAACAAACGGTACTTTCTCTCGGTTTTTTAGTGTCTTTATTTTCTTTTTTTATATGTCATCTATAACATTTTAAGTTATCGTTCATCTTAAATGGCTCCGGGGGAAATGTAAGCAGAAATAAGGATTTTTCCGAGAGCAGACTGCCAGATACTGCTAAAAATCATTACGATGAATAAATGGTTTTATAATTATCGATAACCTCTTGGGATCTTAAACATATGACTGGATGTCAAAGGAATTGACTGAAGGGATGTTGATCGTCGAATTTCTCTTTCAACTTTTAATGATTATATAATTTGCCAAATCCGCGATTCTTTGTAGTTCTTCCCAGGAAACATTTAATAAAAATAATAGACTCGTTCCGAGATGAAATTTTCCTTTCCTTCTCGATAGGGGTAATGAGTAAAGGAGCGTAAAACTCCATCCGATCATTCTTCGTTTATCGATCACTCTTCCTATTTTCGATCGAATCGTTATTTCTACTAGCGTTTCGTTCGAATATTTTCAATAATTAAGAATTATTTCCGAACCGAAAACAATTTTACTTGCAAATGGCTATTTTTTCGAATGGGAATGATTTTTATGTCTTTTTTTTCTTCTTCTTCTTTCTAAACAAGACGGAATTTGCCGACGATTTATAGATTCCAGTTTGTTTTCCGAATGGGAATGATTTTTATGTCTCTTTTTTTCTTCTTCTTTCTAAACAAGACGGAATTTGCCGACGATTTATAGATTCCAGTTTGTTTTATTGTCTAAAATGCATACAATATTTTATTCACAAAAGTACCTTCATATTTTGGTCTTGATGCTCACTTATTGTCATGAATTCCCGAATTTTTTCGGATTTTTTACGAATATAAACTCGAAAATAACACGAAAAGTAATTATATGATGTAATAAGTCTAAGATAATATATATCATTCTGATGATTATATGCACAAAAGACTAGATGCAGTTCGTTCGAAGCAACCGAATTATGAGCAAACAGTCACATCATTGGTTTAAGAGATACAAATGTGCTGACTAATAGTAAGCAAAAGTTATGCTAAATTTCGTTAATGAAAAAACTTCGATGCTAAATTATTTATCCTGTTATCGCATGCCAATACTTTCAACTCATTCGCGATTGTTTTCTATCGGAAATGGGATCATTCCGAGGAAAATTTTTCTCTAAACTTTTATGCTTGTAATAATAGGAACGGAAAGAGTTTAGGGATACATTCCTCATATTTATTCGTACTCTTTACGTAAATGATATAACTTTGTTGCATTATAACTATCTTACACGAAAGACAAACGGCCGAACAAAGAAGAAACGAAACGAGATTTATAAAAGGAATAAAAACATTTAAAGTTTCCTGTAATAAAGATGTTTAAGGCGACATGTTTCAAACGTAATACATTTCCATTTCTACATGTAATTTTGAAACAAAAGCTGCACCGACACGACCTATGCAATTCCAAAGTATAATTTCTCTCACCCGAATGGCATCCAGACCACAGAAGGAATTGACAGACTCCGATATTGCTACCGTCGGCCATTTAATCCGGAGCCAGTGGAGCGTAAGGCACGTTTAGGTCTAACGACTTGTTCTGTGGAGGACACGAAAGGCTGGGCAAGACCAGTACCAACCTCTGTCTCATCTATCATTGTCTCTGTCAGTGTGTTGTGGTCTGGCTCGTGTACCACGCTGTGTCCAATGTGCTGGACATTGTGTATGGATACAGATGCCTAGTTCTGATTGCTCTGTTATTCTCTACCAGCCGACAAATGGATTGCCCGAAAATGTCCTTTTAACATTAGTATTATAGATGCATTTAGATATTTATCGGACCGAAAAGGATGTTAAACGACTCTTTACCTAACACCTCACCCTTCACACTCGAAAACACTTTAAATATGCTTCATAAAAGTTTACCATTTATCGAATAAATCCAATAAATCGATAAAATTATAAGGGATTTTTTCATGTATGCAGTTCATTTCTATGCTGGTGTATCTAAATAAAGTTTAATCGTAAGCTAAACTACACGAAGTAAAATATTGATATCAGCTGGAGTTTTTAATAAACAAAAATTTAATTACTGAACTATATCAGTCAGAAATTTGCATAAATTGTAAGCAGTTAAGTCAGTTGGTAGATCCTTGGCCGTTCTTTGGTTCATTAGGACAGATTAGGGTATTAGATTTTCATTGGTCAACCTACTCGCCAAGAAAGAATTCATTTATTTATAAAATTAATTGATGCAGTTTTTGTTTCGGGCTAATTCTTTATTTCGAATGTAAACCTCAAGCAATATCGGTGAATCTTGCATATTCATTTCTTTTCTCTCTCTGGCTGATTGCAACCGAGCCGTTACTATGACGACTGATGGTTGATGACAGTAAAGTCTTGTAGCTGTTGTCCCGGGGCAGCAGTCTGGACGAAGCAACATCTAAACAGTGTCTGGATTCCTTGGGTGGTGCTCGTCCCTTCTCTCGCTTCAGATGGAAGGAGGTGGAGGGCGTGTGGGAGGTGGCAGCGCGGCGGATTCATTAGCAGCTTCCATTTGGCCGATAATAGTTAACGGGGCAGTGTATCAACACGGCAGTGGTGTGGCGAAGTGGCGGCCGACTTGCCACTGTCGGTTGAAGTGTTATCGGCCCGGCTGGCTGCCCGAGGCTATGCCAGGCGAAAACGCTACCTTATCGCAGGCTTGCAGGCAGACGGGGCCGCGGCAGACCCTAATCCCCACCGCTGGACTGAAGTTCTTATCGCCTTGTCTTCTCCATTTTCTGTCATCGATTCTATGCGGTGCTTCCTTTCATCCGACATTCGCTACAGCGCTTCTTCTTCAACTTTGCACTCTTTCGTTTGTTTTGTCTTTCTACCCTTTTTTAAGTTGCCGGTATCGATCCCGCCCGCCTCTTCTCCCGTGCCACTGCTTATATTCCCCATTCGGATCCACTCGTGTATAATTCCAAAAATATCCTTAATTTTACCAAAGTCATTCGTTCTCCTCCATCAACTTATAGGCCTCGATCACAAGTTGAAAGTGCAGAAATCCGATTGAAACACGTCCTTTGCCATTAAATTTTATACGAGATTAATCTATCGCCTGCGAAGATGTTTCATTTTTTAAACCATTAAACTTCTATTTATTTATTTTCATTCCGCACTTCAAATTTAACGAATATTTGACTAATAAAAGAAAGTCAAAAGAGAGAAATTTCTCTTTAAACGTTTGCATTCAGCTCCGTCAATGGACGATACATCTTAATCACGATAGCATTTAAACGTAGTTTACGAGTACAACACCACCTTTGAGAAATTTCTCAAGATAAATGGAGATCGCTTTCAGACTATATTCAAAAGTAAAGAGAAAAGATGTCATGCAGCGAATTTTATAAACTTTTTATATTAAAAATAAACATAAGATGAAATTATTTTAATGTGCACTGTTAGGAATATCTTCCGAATTGATGTCCACACTTCTAAATCCCATAAAAAAAGCACTCAAATATCGTAAATATAAAAATATTAACCGAATAAAACTGTATGTGATATTTCATTTAATAAAATGATGCAAATTCGTGAAACATAGTTTAATATTAATGGCTTAGTCAAATTTAAGAGTCTTTATTAGACCGTTGGGCTCTCTGTTGGCTCCTCTAGCAAATCGTATTAATTTATAAAATACTATAAACTCTTAATTAAGATTAAACATGATAATGCAAATTCGTGAAACAGTTTAATATTAATGGCTTAGTCAAATTTAAGAGTCTTTATTACACCGTTGGGCTCTCTGTTGGCTCATCTAGCAAATCGTATTAATTTATAAAATACTATAAACTCTTAATTAAGATTAAACATGAGGCTCTTTAGTAAAAGGATGAATCTGCTTATTTATTTAATTCTAGGGCGGAGGCACTCTTTCAAACACGAAGAAGTTATAAAAGATATTTTGTTTGGAATGACCTTATTTTAAAGTAATTTATTTAGATAACCGAAAAAAATAAAATGATTAAAAAACTTATTATCTATCTTCGATTTTGATGAGCTAAATAATTTCCTAATTTTATTACAATTTTCTACATATTTCGAGTTGTTGTGCAGAAGTCTGTATCGCTGTAAGTAAAACGTCCTTATAGTTAAATCTAAACTATAACGGGCTAAAATAAGATCTGTATTAATAACTGTTGCACGAATCATTATTTATAACAGGAGTAAAATTTCTGTCTCTGCGCTTAATTTTCAGAAATCATTCCGAGTAAATCGTCTTAAAATAGGGAGCTAAATAATCCTAATTTTATTACAATTTTCTAAATATTTCGAGTTGTTGTGCAGAAGTCTGTATCGCTGTAAGTAAAACGTCCTTATAGTTAAATCTAAACTATAACGGGCTAAAATAAGATCTGTATTAATAACTGTTGCACGAATCATTTTTATTTATAACAGGAGTATAATTTCTGTCTCTGCGCTTAATTTTCAGAAATCATTCCGAGTAAATCGTCTTAAAATAAGGAGCTCCTTTGATGATGTAAAAGTCTAGAGTTCAAGACAACTTTTCTGTTGAATTAGTAATCACTGTTTAATTGTTACAGGATTTCTATTAAAATCACACTTATATAAATTATTCAAAGCATTGTTTTTTAATAATTATACAGCAGAATATGCACAGTATTATAACATTCATTTCTTCATAATTTTTGTGTATAATTAGGGCAAAAATATTAGGATGACTGCGCGGTTTTTTTGACCTAAAAAGTTCAATTCTCACTTAGAACGACACATAAAACGAATACGAAATTGTTTCCATTAAACTACCCGCTCTCTTTTAGTTATCTTTTGTAACTAGCTTTATCTTTAAGTTTTTCTAAGCTATACTGTTTTATCTTTAGCACAGTAAATTTTCAAACTTCTTAAAAGAATTTCAGACAATGTTTTTTTTTTTTTTTCTCATTGGTTTCTAAATAATAATATTGTCACTTGGAAAATTTTTTAAAGATATGCAAAATTTGATTTTTCCTACTTGCAAATCCTACTATTTGATTTTCTATTTTTAGCAAAATATGCATTCTTTGATAACGACATATTCGTTTTAGAAATAAAAAAAAAAGAGTTCATTCTAAATATTTCATCATTGTTTTATATTATTAAACATTAAATAGAAACAAACACGACAAGTTACGAAGAAAATAAGACAATTATTCAATTCAATACAAAAATAATGGATGCGATTTACATTTTAATAATAGTTATTATGATTAGTGAATACGTTAAAAAAATTATTAAATTTTTTATTTTTTTTTTTGTGAATGAATATTCTATTGGCGACAAATTGTAGAACATTACACGATTGGTAAATAAATAATAAAGTTTACATGTATATTAGTCTACAACTCGGTGATTTATCCAAAGAAGTGCTGTTTAAGTGGTTTTTCTATGTTACGAAATTTTGAATATAATTCTGACTTTTTTTCTTTGTAAAAAATATTTTATCGGAATCCCAGAAATGGTTTTCTATTTGTATCGAGTAGATACAAAATTAATTAAAAGTAAAACAAATTAACCAAATTTTGACAAACCAAAATATAGGTTTACATTATTTTAGACTTCTAAAAATGTGCTTTATAAATTCTATAAAAATAATTAAAATATTTAAATTCCTAACCCCGATTAAGCATCTCACTGATAGAATTTTCTGGTTTTAGATAAATAATTTTTGAGTTTCATTCATTAGTATCTTGATTACATTCATTGAGAATATAGGGGTTTTCTCTGTGTTTAGTCTTTCTGCGCTGCTAGCGCAAACAACGAAGAAACCAAGCGCAAGTTAGCTGCAGATGCCATCGAAGAGAAGACAAAGATCCTGACACAAAGACTTTTTTTTCTATTTATATCGAAATTGGCGCGACACTGGGCAAACCAAATTACACCCTTGGAAGCGAAGGGCTCGCGTTCCGGTCTCCTGGTTCCGAGATTAACCCGTAACCCTCGACAACCGGACCGCGCTAATAACGGTTATCTGGCCATCCGTTCTTCAGCCTTGGCCCGGGGCTTACATTTTGACAACCCCTTTCCTCTGCCTTTGTGGGCCGTGAGGTGTTGCCATTGTTTTCTAGGTATCGTGCCGCTCAACACTTTTTCTTTTTTTCTCCGTTTCCTCTCTGGAGACTCTCTTCCTTTTTTGATCCGCTCTTCCCACTAAATTCGATTGTCGGTCAGGCTAAAATGTCAGGTTGGAGGAGATGATAGAAATAAATATTATTTTTTTTTTCTTCCCTTCTCTTTTCTATCCGGAATTAACAGAATTATTCCGGATCTAACGCGAATGGCTAACCAATCGAACAAAAAAATAATGGTAATAATAATAATAAAAGAGAGAAAATCCATTTTGGGGATAAAATTCGTCAGTAACAACGTTCTAACCGGTGGATTTCTCGCGCCGCTCGTTTGGTCGGCCACCATTGGTTTAAAACTGAAAACTTAAAACAATCGTCCAATAAATGACGATAGTACGTCCCCTCGGAAGAATTCAATTTATATCTGGGGAGAGAAGTGATTGAAAGAGGGTGGGGTGAAGTTAAGCCCGGCTCCACTCTTATGATCGCTGCTAGTGGCGGACCGAGAAAAAAAATGGCTGAATATTTATCTAGCAAACGAAGCTCATTTTTATTTCTTCGACGCACTTCGAAGGACGATTTGCATGTCTTTAAGAAGCGAGTTCGTTTTACATAAGCAAATTGCCGACGAGTTTTTGACTGGTCTATAGTCCAAGGGTGGGGAAGAACCTCCTGGGAATCCAGTTAAAACAGATCAAACTTCTATTATTATTCAGAGATACAATACGTAATCCGTGCCAATCTTTTATATGCTAACATGATGTGATTAGCGAAAAAGATAAAAACACTGTCTGTCTGTACCAATAAACGACTCTTCTCCCAAACAACCTCTTTTTCTTCTCCAAGGAATCAGTTTCGATAAATTACTTCCAGGTTTGAATATTTTTTTCCTTCGAAATTATATATATATATATATATAAAAACTGTGTATGCTTCTCTAAGTAACAAACAATTTTTTTTTTATTCCGTATTGAATTCTTTATTTTCTAAACATTTTTCTTCTTTAGTCTTCAAAGGCTGTCGGCAAAATACTGAAAACCGACTAATGCTTAGTCGGAAGAGTGCTTCTTACATGATTATTGACAATCGGTCCAACTTGAGAAGTCCAAAAAGAAGGAAAAAAAACAAGAAAAAAAAAACGAGTGGTTACCAAAGAAGTAATGTTTGCTACATTGCTTTGTTCTTATTTGTTATAAAAAATTAACACAAATTTCTATATATTTTTATTATTAAAAATATTATATATCGGATGGATCGGAAGAGAGATAATTAATACATACAGAGAATTCAACTATCAAAAATTGGCGAAAGATGGTGGAGTTCTTTAGAGAATGCAGATTAAATTTAAATTTTTTTTTGTTTTAAATTCACCTCCGTTGTAAACGACTTTGGCATAATGACAACATTTAACGTTGGAGACATGAAAACAAAATGTCAACACGAATGTAAGAATTCTGGAAAAGAAAAGTTGGGGTCGATACGGAATACGGAACGGTGTCACTTTACAGAAAGAGAGAGAGAGAGAGTTAATGATGTCTTGACTTTTTCGCTTATTCTGAAAATTGGTATCGCGAGAGAGAAAGTTGAAAATAGTTGTCTTCATTATTACAGACATTTCTAACACACTTCTATCCAACTAATGAGGCAAAAAAAATTGTAAGATAAGTTGCATATGTTAAGAGTTCTGGATCAATTTCTCTCACGGTATGTGCATTGCGAATCGCACTTACACCCTGAGGTGCTTGTGCAACTTATTCACTTTTCTAGTAATGGTATGGCATAAAACACCTTTAATCATGCCAGAAGTTTATTTTAAGAGTTATCACGCATTAGTCGAGTGTGTGTGTGTGTGTGTGCGCTGTATTAGTATTATGTTACGGTGCAGTCGGAAATTATCGATTGATTATTCCAATTATCTCATTACAGAATGTCACGCCAGGTCAAAGCAGCGGGGACAAATCCATCTGTACCATCTCCTGTCGCTCAGCAAGCGCAGAAGTACTTGGAACAGAACATCAAAGCTTGGATGAAGCCGAAACCGCAGGGTCAGGTGAGCCAACCTTTCGGTTTTCGCTCATTATTATCATATATGTTGCTTTAATATCGCTGATAATGATCTTTGGAGTGAAGCTGATGACGCCAGTATTCTATGATTAGCTGTGTAATTTAACGTCTTAGATTATTGCACAAATCTGACGTGTGAAATATTTTCCTGGCTTTTTTGGAAATAATTTTAATAAAATTTAATCTTTCTCAGTAAACTGATTGAAAAAAAGTACATTATTAACACGAACAGTGAAAAATTTGCATTTAACATGAAAATTGACCTGTATTAGTGCAGAAAACAATCACTTGCATAAATTTCGAATGTGAAACAAATAACTTTTAATATTACGTCAGCGTATTGTTGCGTCAAATTCGTCGTTATCACTTGACCATTGTTGCATCATAATTTATCTTTGTTTGGAAAATTTTATTTTTGATATAAAATAATTGTGAAAATGAAATAAACAATTTTTTTTATTGTTATGTCAATTACGTCAACTTATTATTGCGTCAAATTGGTTGTTACGTCGTTGATCTAGTTTGAAATTTACATGCTCTTTTCTAATTTTAGATATTCCGTTGACATACGAAACTAATAAAAATTACATTATTGCTCTCCAGACGCCATTATTTAATTATCAATAAGTGAATTAGTCATATTTTTTTATGATAATGAGTTAACCGAATAAAATTACTGGAATGGAAAGTTTTTAACAGTTTTCTGTAGAATTTTCACCCGAATATCTCTATGATTTACCGTAAATAAGTTTTTAAAACTCTGTAGAGTAGTTTACCAATTCCCAAATTCCTTTAGCAGCCATGCAAAGTTTGGTTTCTAATGCATCATACAAGAAACTAATTGCATCAGTAAATTGCGGTAATTGTCATATAATGACTCCTTATGTAATCTTCCAGTCGTTTAAACACAGCCAGTTAAATGTTTCCATTATCTCTTATATCAGAATCGCGGTGGTCTGATCGGTTAGATACCATGATGCTAATTTAGAACATTCCATGCTAGCAGAACTTCAGAAAATTGCAAAAAATAAGAAGGGAAAAAAAGGAAAGTTGGTTAAGGGACAAGTTTGGTTCTAAGTCTGAATAAAGTCATAAAGATACAGTGTGTGGTTTTATATATATATATGTATACCTTGATGGAAAGAGCAACAAGCTTTTAAAATTTATTTTTACGAAATGCTAGAAACAGTATGAAAGAAAATGTTACAGGAAAGGTATAAAAGTTCTAGGAAATGTTTTATTTGCTCTCTGAAAGAGCAGACAAATAGATGCAGTAAATCTACCTAAACAGACCTATAAACATGTTTGCTTACTTACTTTTATCGATTTGGACAGAAACATGCCCGCTCTGACCGAATGTGGTCGCATAAAGAGAAAGCAGAAACCATGCAAAACCGCATGTGCCCAAATGCATTAGCAAGTACCGTGCATTACTTTCGTTCGCTGTTTTTCTTATTACTCGATATTCAATAAATAATCGCAAAGATTTCCATCTAAGTAATTTGTCCCGAATGCACTCTCTGCTAAGACCTCAATAATTCGTGGGTATCACGTGACCGGCTACCCAATGGTGTCACCAAGCACGAGATATACCCTATACACGTGACCAAGCGGGTGAGCTCCACCCAAAATGGTTCCGAGTGCGTGAAGATTTTTAGTCATTAATCAAACGTGATAGGAATTCTCTATGGTTAATAGTTAGATCAACCACCAAAGCCAACGAGGCATGGTTCCATTAAAAAAACTCAAAGTAAAATCGTCACCAATCGGCCGATTTGATCGGTCTTTCATCCCAGGAAACCTGTTACACGCTGCATTGGGTCCCCCAGTGTCCTGTGCTTTGTCAACCATCATTAATAACCAGAGTGCTGACTGTTTCTCAAGCTTCAAAAAACAGCAGAAAATGTGATAATAAATCATTGACATATAGAGTGGGAAGGATTATTCCATCTGGTTGCACCCGATTCATTCAGATGCTCTAGACACTCCGACTAGCTTTTTAGTTCTCCTTTCACAGGCTAAACGGTCTAAATCTCTACTTTCCTGATTGGATAGGCTTTCTTAATATGCAGGTAAGGATGTTTCTTCCAATTAACAGATCGTATCCTAGATTACTTTCATGGATTTATTTGATTAGAACCTAAAATAAGTTATATATTTTTTTCGAAATTAATCACTCTGCATACACTTTAAACTGCAAAAATTTAGAATATTTAATAAAATTAATGATTACAAAATTTAAAACTCGATAATCAAAAATTTCGGGATTGATGTCGCGGATCAAAAGCACCGAAAGTAAAAAATTGGCGTCAGAAGTTCGTACTTCAAACGACTGAAAACTAATTAAACTTTTAACTTTATTTTATCAATAAGTTATTTATTTTAAAGTGGATTAATAAAGCCCCACTAAGCTCAGTTTTGTATGAGGATTAGAATAATCCCGTGACTTACGTTTAGTTACTATAGTAAGAACTTTATGATTCTATGGATCGACAGCCTTGGTAACGATTTTGTAATCACATTGCTATAGTGCTTGAAGCACGAATCGAAAGCATTGTGCCAATAATTCAGCTTACCGCTTCTAACCTGCTGAAAGACTAGCTTGGTTAGAAGAACATTGATCACAAAAGCATAAAAATTAAGGAAAGAAAACTTAACTTTCCTTTAAATGTAGCTTAAAATTGTCTTTCTTTCCGAGTATTTCGGTAGCTCGAATCCAATTTTAAAACTTGTAAAAGTCAAACAAAAGTCCAAATTTAATGGAAATTAAATAGAAATGTCAATAAATCGTAATTGCAATCGGTAGCAACTCGTACTGAAATTCCATCTAAACATTCTCAAGAAAATTCTCTTGGGAAGTTTTAATATTGGGCGGAGCAATCAGATACTAATCATTAAAAAAAATTAATTGCATTGGAGATAATAGAAAAGTTAGCAAACTGATCGATGAACGGCTAATTACTCGATCGGAATTTTTCAGATAACAAATATTTGTTACTATGTAAGTAATGATGGCCGCATCATTATCTACACTATCTGATCTCCCAACAATCTTTTCTTATATATGTATCTGGAAGATTTGCAGAGCCGAAACATTGAATAACGGATGGAAAGCAAAGCAGAAACTTCATTACTCTTCGACAGAACCATTAGAGGAGTGGGTCAATAGTATTTATGATAGTAACCAAGTATTTTCACGTCAGACGTAAGATTCAAATGTAATGAAAGAGTATGCAGCTGTGTTGTGCTTCGATAGCCAGGTGGAGTTGACTGCTTGACATATCAGTTTTGTATGAAGCGTAGGGAGGAATAATATCAGTTGTCTCAGATGTCAGTTGACGAACGTCAGCTGTTGGATCTAATTTCCAAACTAACTAGATCTTCTCCTTGTCTTTATTGAGATGTCTTCATATATGATAGAATTGGATTTTCGTTAAATATATATTAGCATCGTGTTTCTCGTTAAAGATTAATCTCCATTGCATTAAGAAAAAGTTCTTCAGAAATTTATTTTATACTCTTCTGTATATAAAAAAATCTAATGGATAATCTTTCTGAAGATGTTTTGATGATCTTTTTTTTTCTTTTTTCTTTAAAAAAATCAATGAAGAAATTTAGAAGAAATAATTCGCGATTTGGAATAAAGAATTAATTATTTTGGAAGAATTCGATTTGTTTAATGGGAGAATTAAATAAAAAATTACTGAAGAAAATTTTGTCTCTGAGGTAACAGAATAGAAATGTTTCCATTTTTATGGATTCACCTATAATGTGCCTCATCTGTCTTTTTCTGTAGAACAGCTTACCATTTTTTCCTGTTTTTTTTTTTTTTAGTTCTTCATTTCAAATTGCAAGTTATCTTAATGTAAGTCATAAAAACAACATTTATTTTGTAGGACTACTCCAAAAATGCATTTCTTTAAAGATAATATACCCTCTCTCTTATTTTCGATAAACATATCCACGCCAATAAGATAAGACATGGAAAAACAGAAAAACCGCCTAAGAAAGATTAATTGGCATCTTTTATACTTAAGCAGTGCTTTTGCTGCAGTCACCGCATCAATCTCTGTACAAACATCAAGGTTGTTAGGAAAAAAAAATCGAAAAAGCAGGGATTTTTCGTTTTCCTTATCATAAACGAAAAAACCTTCTAAACCTCTTTGCAACAGATTTGGCTGAATTACCTCGAGGAGAGTGGCAAAGACAGGGCACAGATAAATGCCCTTTCAGACAATCCTCCCTATCGAACAAAGTAGATATTGTATAGAAGAACAGACAACGTTACGGTTGATATTATCTCCCCTAAAATAGCCAATTTAATTAACACTCAGACTCAATTAGCTGTGAGGCCGAAGACGTTTTTAGGAGCAGTCTAACTCTGCAGAGTGTGTGGATGGCCATTTACCATTCGTTGCTTGTTAATGGTCTTCCCCCCTTGCATCGAATCACGCAGAGCCAATTTCTAATGAGTTGTCCACCGTCCTTTGCCTTCTAATGACCCTAATTAATTCGCTCTATTTGACTGGACAAGGAAATAAAGTAGATAAGAGCCACCTCTTTAGAAGATTTATGTCGTTGTGTCATGGAGGAGATTAAATAATTAGCTGGCGGTGTGTAGAGAAAAAAAAAAAAAAGCTCAGTTTTACGATGATTGGCTGACCCACGGGGTGCAGTCGAGCCATTAAGTTTGCAATTTACCGGCAGGATGCATTGTTATCGACGCCATTTTGAATGCTGCTACGACAAGTTTCTAATATATTTTTTATTTCTTGTCGAGGTTTTCCAACTTAAAAACAGATTAGTTCGTAACCTTAAAGAGATTGTAGCCAGTGTAAACAATAATAATCAAATGGATTATTTCCGGAATACGTTGCAAGAAGGGAAAAAAATCGTTATTTGTTCTAACAACACCGCGATAACTTGGGAAACGTTATTTTATAATGTATATTTTATGATTTTACGGATTTCTTGTATCGATTTTTTGAGAATTTTTTAAATATTTTTTGTTGTGTCGACCGCTAATTAATTTTTGCCTGACGTCCGATATCTTATAAGAAACTGAAAAGACTTGATCCTCCCGAAATAACTGAAAAGACTTTTAAAGCCTAGAAGACAAAAGTCTGTCAAGATACAATCTTTCATTTTGTCCATTCAAAAGATATTCCCTTTTACGAAAAGTCCCCGGAGATAATGTCTCTTTTTTTGCTCCGGCACCTAGTCAATCCAGTGTCAGGACCCACAATTTGTCACATGTCAATGTGTATAACGCTATGTGTTATTCCATACTCCCCGAGGACTAGAAGAGAGGTTGCATGATTGTGGCTGGCTTTGCACCAGTCACGTAACTTCTACTGCCATATTGGTGTTGTGTTTCCCTTTTTAAAAGTATTTCCCCTTGACAACATCGCCATGTTCGTCACGTATGTGGATAAGAGCAAAGGACCCACTTCCTTGGTAATCACCCAGGGGAGGACGGCATGCGACGAGTTGGTGCGCTTCGGATTGCAAGTATTATCTGTCAACGCGTGTCGTCACCTTCGACCTTTCACTCCAGAATAGACCACCTACGATAGGTAACATTTATACGGATGGTTTCGATTCTCGACATGTTTTTAACCCATGAACTGTGTCCTTGGCATTCTCTGTTCATCGCAGTTTTTCCAATGTCTTTTATACTGAATATGAGAAACTTGGGGTAAGATTTCGGTTCCTTTTATTGTTGTTTCACTGCAAGAATATGAAAAAAAGGTGGTATACACTTCAATGTTTCTTTCAAGCTGAATTAGTAAAGATTTATGCTTGATAACTTGCTCTCTTTATTTATTTTGATGATTATAAGTTTACGTAAGTAATGATGGCCACCACTTAGTGTTTATATTTTTTTTACAACGTTTCAGATGCTGTTTCCTTCTGCAGTCACACCGACCGGACATCCTTCACCAAGAACTAACAGCCCAAACCAGCAAGATTACAACTCTAGCAAACAAACCATGGCCCTTCTCTCTCATACATTAGTTGCAACCGGGGGTTACCCACCTCCTACTCCATCCTACTTCAGCCACAGTTCCACTTCTGCAGTGTGTTACGACCTTCCTACAAATACTATACCTCATTCTTTATCGTTCAGTGGCTATTCTCACCATTCTCTGCTACAAGGAACATCATTTAGTTCGCCCTGTGCCAGTAGTTACGACGTAATTCAACAGCCATCAGCAGCAGCTAGTTTTTTTGCCAGGTGAGTGTTTACGACCCACTTTACCGAGCTTAAGCTTGATTCAATTCGGACTGTGCATGATGATTTGATCGCATACAATTCTTCCATTAAGTAACGACTGTTTTTATTGCTCAAAAGAAATCTGATTGATCTCCGAGATTTTTTTCTTCTTCTCTCCGCCTTAATAATAATAATAATAATAAATTATATGTATATATAAAACCGAAAAATAGCACATTGACGGTCGAGATATTTTAATATTTATAAGCTCTAATTCGAGCCTGTCGAGAGGTTGAAGAGCTGTAAAACTTTATCTGAAGAGCAGTTTGGCATTCTATTACCGCTCATATCCAACCGACAATAAAAAAGAGCTCAATTGAGAAATATATATATATAAAAGCCGAAGTCACTTGAGCTGGAAAGTATGATTTATTTAAATTTTTTATATATAATATAAGTAAAAAATTATATCGAAAGCGTGTATATCTTCCGATCGCGTATTACTTTACTAAATTTTATAACATTCAAACATTTTTAAGTATCTAAAACATCGCAGCATTCTTAATAAACCAAGAGGAAAAAAACTGCTTGGATCTCTTCTATTTTTTTCCTTTTTTTAGGGGAATTCGAAAGTAGAAAGCTCTTAAAGTAGCAGGTAGGAGGGTGCAACTCGACATTTATTTAAAGTTAAAAAAAAAGGCAAACATACGTCATCTGAAAGTCAAAACCGTTTTACATTAAACAAACTCCCGCGTGAAAAGCAAAGCAACATAAGTCTTTAGCAGCATCCGAGAGAAAGAGAGAGAGAGAGAGAGAGAGAGAGGAGGGAGAGTGAAGCAATTTGCATATTGATCTGACAAAAAAGTGTTGAACGATTGCTAATAGACTATACGTGTTAAAGTACCGACTAGAGAGATGTGTGTGTTGTAGTAATTAACTGTTTGCTATTAAAAGCAGGCTAATGAACTTTCTTCAAGCTGCAGAGTTAACAAACCCAGCTGTGGGTGCTTGACCAATCAATCGAACCACGCGTGACAACCTGAAATATGGTGTTGTCTCAAATACGGCATAGCTAACCCAATCAGATTTTTTTTCTTCTCTCTAGCAGTTCCTAAACCTGCTGATAATACGATTTGCTTCTTTCTAATTCCGACTAAAAGACTCTTTTACTCTTTATCCTCTCTCTCTACTGTACCAATCAATCCATTTGTTCGGCGTCAACCAGATCGGCTTTTGTCATTACAGCCTATTCTTCTTGCCTAATATATCGAATTGAGCCTAATAAACTCGATAAACAATAAAAAAAACTTATTATTTTAAAAAAGAGGTGATATTTTTAACTGATAATAATTTCTTAAAATATTTATTTCATTCCCCTTTTCTAAACAGAAGATAATTAATAGGAGATTTAACGTAACTCTACCCCATTATTGACGCGAAAATCTCATTGAATCATGAATTTCAGTATCCTCTTACAAGGATAAAGGTTGTAATCAGTGTTGCTGCAAGCAAAACTTTCCTTTCATCCCCTCTTAAAGTCTTTTAAAGCTCTTTTTTAAAGCCTTATTCTTTTAAAATTAGGTATATAATCTACTGGAGTAATCTGTAAGGGGATTATTATTGTTCTGCACGATTTCGTTTTTTATCTTTTTAACAAAAGACTTTTAACTATACCCAGTTGATCATTTAATTATATGTCTGTAGTATTTGTTATAAAATAAGCGAGACAACAAAAAAGAAAATGGAAGTAAGGAATGCAAGAGAGAGAGAAGAAAGGAGAAAAACTGATAATTGTCGCGCAACAAAAAAAATGGAAGTAAGGAATGCAAGAGAGAGAGAAGAAAGGAGAAAAACTGATAATTGTCGCTTCTTAATCCGAATCTGGAAGTGATGTCGAAACGATTTACTAAGCGTAACATTATATGCAAGAAATTCAATTTTTATGAATGTCGTGGGAGGCGTTTTTCGCATGGTTAACGTCGATTTGGTCCATTTTTCCAAGCCATTCGCTTTAAAGTTCTTCAATAAAAGACGGCTGGATAAGTCGAGTGAAAGAGGGGTTGGAACTGGAGATTCCATTTCGTAGCTATTGAAATAGCGGTGTGTTGAAATTACTCAAGTAGCATCAACAGACATTGCATTGACATGCATGGATAGACATGGCTGAACCCAGGAATTCTTCTTCTTCTTCTTTTTTTTTTTTTCCTGATTTCATCCAGGTGTTAGAAGAGGACGGTGTTTATACAACAAGTAACCTGTCATGGAAACACTCGTCTCTTGTGCATTTAAATCCTAGCAATTTTTTTTATTTTATTTATTTTTTGACAGTAATCTACGACTATAAATATAATTTTATATATTTAAAGCAAAATCTTTCTTAGAATTTTAATCAGTTATATATATATACTGCGTGCTTAATGTACTTTAATTTACTTACTCAGAGAGAGAGACTTTTCTGATTTATAATCTAACAGAAAACATGATGGAAAACAAGAGAGCCATAATTAAGCGGGCCATTGTATGATGCAGCATAATGGCAGAAGGCTATTAAATGACGTGAAAGAATTTAATCATAAAAATTTTTATGGATGCGTTCTAACAAATTTCACTCCAATAATTTTACTTCACGTGATCGTAAACAAGATGAATGATAAGATTATACATTATAAACTTTCCACGGTAGCCTTTACGTGTTAATGTTTCAACAAACCCATTTTTGCAGTTGTCATATCTTTGTAGACCTGGTCGGCCGAATATCGTTTCGTATGTATGCGTAATTTAACCAATTTCCAAAATATTTGTTTAAAGTCAAATCCGGCTGAGTGCGCGGATAATAACTTATTAAGATGGAGGTTTAATATTTAAAATTAACACGCCGAAGTTGCTGTAATATTTAACGTTTTGCAGCATTTGTCTATTCACTGATTGTTGCTAAGTCGCAATCTTTATATTCGTTATTTCAACGATACGTATTGAGTAATTGTTACGTGTTATTACGTCACAATCATCGCAACCTATTATTATTCCGTTATTGTTATGCTATTATTTATTACGCTATCCTAACAGACCATTATTATGGGTCAATTATGGGAAACAGTAATATATTGTTATGCCAGTACTACTATGATCAGAAGCTATTGTTTCAGAGTCCATTACCATAATTTGTTCCATTATTGCATAAAACCCGTTATCATCAGAATCTGTTGTTATATACTGTTTGATTATAACCCAATAATGGGCCACATTTTAATAATTATTTGGTATCTATTATTGCTTCGATATTGCATCATGAACCAATTTTTATCTGCTGCTGCATCAGATTCCTTAAGTCGGATCCTAACATTATTGCTGGTTAACAATGGGGCAAGTAACAATCCGCATTATTGCATAATACCTACTACTATTACACAAATCATTATTGCGTAATAATCTATTATTACGCTGAGGAAGGCATCTTCACTTAACTGGAATTGCTAATAGTCCCAATTGTAGATGATCTCAGGAGGAGATGGAACTCCTCTTCACATTTTGTATGATTGTGTGGCCCTTTCAGGGCTAAGGTATGATTTAGGGATACATATTCCTGCATCGGAAGATCATTTTATAGTCGCATTGAAGAAGATACTGACTTTTGTGATTGAGACGGGACTTCTTATGGGGTGATCCTGTTACGGGTGCACAATAGACCACTGGTGGTCACAGGCTGTTTACTGCAGTCTACAATTTATTATTATGCTGTTGCACCAGAACACATTATTATGCACTAGACCGTTAGATCAGGTTCCATTATCACTGGTTAATTATGGGGCAAAATAATAAATTTTACTGTGGTAGAATCCATTAATTATGAGTTTTTTTATTTTTGCATCATAACCCACTATTGCACTGTGCCCCATTGTTGCGTCAGAATTATTGTTACTCCATTTCCTTTTATTATATTACAGTATAATGTATTGTTATATCACAACCCATTGTTACGTCAAGCTCCATTAGATAGGCAGATACAAACCTTATTATTAATAATACGTAGATACTGATTTATCCGTTATAAGCTGCCAAACAAAGCTTATAAATAATGAAAGAGCAAGTTAGTTAAAGATTATTTTCGTTAATGCCACTGACGAAATATTACCTACTTAAATTATAAATCACAATTTGTGAAATTATTTGAAGCGGCACCGGGCTATATGACTCTAATTAATAAGATTCATCAGAACAAAGCGTTATATAGGGGGAATAGCAGCCATTTGTTCAATAGATGCTTTAATGTCATGATTGATGGAGATACTACCATCACCTTTCATGAGAAAATCTCACCTGCTTCTCTCATCGATGCCTGTAAATGTAGCTTTCCTTCATGGCTTTCATGCTTATAGGAAAAGCATCTGTGCCAAAGGTGTGGAAGCTATTTTTAACTTCGTAATAGCTGTAATTTAAAAAATTTTTCTGCTCTTAACTCGTTTATATTTTTATACCACCGATCTACGCAGGCCTTTTTTTTGCGGTTTTCGACGAATTCGTAAAATAATACGCAGGTATAAACATATAAAACGGGTATTTTATCGATCAAATTTTACGTAGAAAGTCGAACGGCCATCTTTAATTTATTCTAAACGTTGTCAAACGTATTATTAATTTTGAAAATCATATTAAAGAGTTGCACAACATAACTAACTGTGTAATTAACTTTGAATACTACATTAATCTGCATCATACGGATACCATTCGCGCTTTATATATATATAGATGTGTGTGTGTGTATTTTCTAAAGAATGCGCTTGTTTCGCGACAAAATATATATTATTTAACTGATCAAACGACCGAGAAAAATCTATAAAGCGGAAAATTTGATATAAGATTGTCTATAATTACCACTCCAACTCTTTATTAGATTTATCTGTCAAATTACTCCGAAGCGCTTAATTCTCCGCTTCGTTCGTCTAAACCTACAAACAAACTATCGATATAATCGTAAATCGTGCAAAATAATCGATTAAAAATTTAACTCGTACGTAACTGCGTGTCGCGTACGATTCGGATATCACGTTTGGACATCCAGAATATACCGAATTTTCGGTATGCCAGCACGATTAAATGGATGGCATAACTGCATTGGAAGGCGGTGAAGTATATCATTACGTGATGTCCAGCTAGATTAGGCATCTCAATACATCCAGAACGCATTACTTATCAACTAATAATCCATCACTGTTGAAAGTAGAGTCCGATTGTTATCAAAATACCGAGCACTCCATCATAGGTTGTAGATAAGCAAAGTATATTTCGTGATTCCTTTTTCCAGCATTAGGATAATGCCTCTGACTGTGGCGCCATCTGACGTCCACCTGGGCAACTAGCAGATAATAGTTTTGCTTACCGTTCAGGTGAAACTGTGTCAACGAAGAAGATCGATGAGAGGGTTTATGGTTTTCCAGAAAATTACTTATCACCTGTTTGTGATGGAGAAAGAGAGAAGTTGGAAAAAGATTCTTGCCGTGTTTACTCAATCCCAGTTTTTTGTTTGCTTTCATTACAGTCACAATTTTCTTTCTTTATATATATATAATATATAGTTTGACACGTAAGTGTGCTTGCTTTCAATTAAAAATGGCTGCAGTATTGATAAGATAAGCTTTCTGATAATCAAACTGAAGTGAGATGTTTATTAATAGTTATGGTTATGCGTAGAGAAAGATAGAGTCTTGGCGACGTTGCAATTAGTTTTGTGAAAATAGTGGGTGTAAGGTGATTGCATGGCAACTTACATCGTGGCGTGGCTAACAATTAAGAATGAAATATTCATCATTGTCATCAATATTTCAAACATACGGGTAGTTTGGAAATCATGGGGAGTTGGAAGCACGCAATGAACTGACTGCTGCTTATAAACAGACTGATTTAGTACACTGAAGATCACAGCAGCTTGTGCAGAGCAGCATATCTGGTTTGTCTGCAGTTATTCATTCTTCTTCTTCTTCTCGTCTCCCCAATAATCGGCATTCTATATAAATTGCATATTTTGCATCGCTCACTTTTGTTAGATTTATAAAAAAAGATATTCGTGCAATTTTATTTTTATATTTTAATCGTAACATCGCTTTAATTCTTAGAAACTATTACTTCCACTTACGTTACGTATGTAGGGAAGGAAAAATTCGATAAAACAATTCCTGTTAGAGTTATAAAAAGTTAAGTTCCAGGAAAAACGTGGTTAGATGTGCCAAATAAAGTATTTCGCGAATTAACCATAAAAAATATTCTTTATTCGAGCATATCGCTGAAGGGATAAAGGATAATAGCCTCTGGCATTGTTCTACGTCCCAAACTGTCCCTGTACCACATTCTCATACCAAGCTATTGATACGTATCATCCATTCAGCACATCTGTTACTCTGCTTTTCCCACAGAGGAAGAATTCCTTATAGGCAGAGGGCAAACAAACCACAATTTCTTCTTTTCTTGCTGACTAGACTAGAATGATCAATGACTTTGTATCTTGACCAGGAGTTAGATGGGTAAAATGTGCGGACATGTCCGGACCCAAGCTATTGGACCCTCTTTCTATCTTCTTTAATCATTTTAGCCATCCGTCTTATAAACAGCAAATACCCAGTTTACTTTTACTTCTTGCTCTAGAAAAGACGGATGTGCCACTTTCTTCTAAATGATCTTTTTTCTCCTTTTTCTTCCCCTCCATTTACGGTATTTTTTCCAGTTCCTCAGCAATTAAAAGTGATACTGTTGCAACCTTTAATAAATGTAAAATTACCATTCTTCCCGCCGTAAATGGAAAATTAAAACGAGAGAAGAATCCATGAAAGATTTTTTTTTATCATCTTTCTGATGCGTGTTTTCATAACTTCTAATTATGATTCGTTTTTATGTTTACTTGCTTTCTTAATAACGATAAATTGATTAAGGGATTGAAGTAAAAATATCAGGAAATTATGATAATTAAAACGGATAATTTCAAAGGATAAATTCTCTTAAACTCGCATCCAAAGAATCAAAAGCAGGATATACATAAATTATTTTCTCTCTCTCCGTTTTCTTTTTAGTTTTATAACCTCTTCGGAGAATGATTATGTAAATTTTATAACCGTTTATAATTTTTGGCAATATGTAGATTCTTTTTCTTCCTTTTACTACTCTCTGGAATTATTTAATTTAGTATAATAGATGCACTAAAAAGCGGCACAAAATTGTTTGCAGAGCTTCCAATCGAAAATCTTTAAGGAAGAAAAGTATTATTATGAAGCACATTAAAACATTATTCTAAATAATAATGACCTGCATTGTCTGGATCTCCTATTATCAAGACGGAAGGAAGGAGGAAGAAGAAGAAGAAGAAGAAGAAAAAAGAAAAAAAACCTTTAATTCTCCCTTCCTTCCAGGACTAAATCTTTAAGGATTAAAGCTTCTCTCGGCGAGAAACTTTTTCTTTTTATTCTAAATTTGCTATTTTAATGATTTGGATACAGAAAGAAGCTTTAACTGTTGAAGGAAAATCAAATTCAGAATTTAATATTCAAATGAGATAAGCTTTTGATGGTGAGAAGATTAAATGATTAAACTCGACCAGTTCACCTTACAAATTTTACTGATGGAATGGAGATTCTTTCCTCTTCATTTACTGCACACACAGTTCTCGATTTTGTTTTTTTTTCTTTCTTTTTACTTTTAAAAATGAGGAGAAAATTGTTTGCAGGTAGCCACACCGAGATAGAGCCTAATACTTAATTGAGTTTCGTAATTACAACTCGGAGTAAGCTTTGATGACTGTATAATTCTACCAAATCTTTCGTCGAGTATTAAAAAGTATAAATTTCTGTGTAGAAACGTGAAACACTTATAACACTAAGTAACAAAGTCATAAGAGTAAAAGTCACTTATCAAACTGATTCTTTTGCATAAATGCATGCATAATAATATGACGAGAAACAAAATTATGCGGTGTAAATTTGAGTTTTCCTTGTATTATCGGGTTTTTAAAGGAAAAATCCTGTTGCATAAATGTCTATTTTAGTTAAAATATCGAGTTTTCGGAAAAGTCTGTTTCATAAATATGTAATATTGATAAAATTATCAGGGCCTCAGGCAAAAATTCTCTTGCATAAATGTGCACTTTCGTTAAAATGTCAGCTCATCA
The DNA here is from genome assembly GCA_000484575.1 of Olivierus martensii. Taxonomy (NCBI): domain Eukaryota; kingdom Metazoa; phylum Arthropoda; class Arachnida; order Scorpiones; family Buthidae; genus Olivierus; species Olivierus martensii. The sequence continues at coordinate 85,366 of AYEL01054023.1, forward strand.
GGGAAAATTCTGCTGCATAAATGTTCATTTTCGCTAAATTATAAGATCTTCTGAAAAATTCTCTTGCATAAATGTGCATTTTGGTTAGATTATCAGGCCTCAGGCAAACTTCTGTTGTATAAAGATGCATTTTTGTTAGATTATCAGATCCTCAGGCAAAATTCTGTTGCATAAATGACCATTTTCTTTAAATTACGAGGTCCCCAGGGGAAATTCGGTTTCATAAATATGTAATTTTGTTAAATTATCAGATCTCCAGGCAAAAAGTCTCTTGCATAAATGTGCATTTTCGTTAGATTATCAAGTCCTCAAGCAAAATTCTGTTGTATAAATGTGCATTTTCATTAAAGTGTCATGTCACCAGGAAAAATTCGGTTGCATAAATATCCATATTCGTTAACTGATCAAATTCTCAAGAGAAATTCAGTTTCATAATGTTTATTTTTCGTTTAAAATATTTCATTTTTTTTAGAGAGTTAACTATATAAAATATGCTTTTTTATTAAAATATTATCTCCTCGGGCAAAATTCTCTGAATATTGATATTTATATGCTCTATATTCACTCGTACATTATTGTATTAATATGCACAGTACTCGGTACTCGTACATGAAATTTAATCGCACTTATGCACTCATATATTCTATACACACGCAAAACAATTCTATAGGTTCTGATAAACCCAATTTGATGCATAAACGTTTAAAATTAGTTATAGAAAACAACAGAATTCATTCAGACAGAGTGATGGTCAAGTATCGATTTTATTATTTTTTTCCCTCTCTCGATTAATCTGGATTTAAAAATTCCTTCTTTGCGCGATGTCGAGCCGAATCGAAACAAATTCAAACATTATAATACCAGCTAGTGATACTATTATATTCCTCTCAGGAGAGAGTATGTTCTATCATGGGCCATTAGCCAAATCGCTGAAAGAGGACGACAGTGTGTTGTTAGTGCTTTGTCATACAGTAATTGGGTTTAGAAGACGTTTGTTAGTAAGGCGGTCTGTCATTTGGGATATTCCATGGAACAATCACGTTACTTCTTATTATAGCGAGACTTGTGTTGTAATAGCATTAAATGTCAGACTGATTGGAAGAAATGTGAGATTGTAGTTCGTCACCGAAGCAAAAAAAGCACTTCTTCCTAACATAAAAATGTCTCCCGTTTGTTTTCTTCTACGTCGTTTTTTAATTTATTTATTTATCTTTTTTTTTTTCTTAAGCAGTTCTGGCTATTATTCAGTTCGAATTTATCAATTATAACAACAAAAAATACAAGAATTTTTGACTTTCGCCCGCTTTAAAACTGTCAACCGTGTTGAGAAAGGTGATCAATCAATTGATTACTAAATTATCTGTTGCCATTTATCGAAATTCCTTCACTCTACGATAAAATAAAATAAATAAAAAGGGAGAAAAACAATCCGATCGAAGAAGTAATTAGTAAGATTTACAATAAAGTTCTAAAGGGGGCTGTAAGAATGCAGTTCGATTGCACAAGGTCAAGGTTCATCTGGGATGAGTCACACAGGCTATCCTAATGATTAGGAGAAGCGGGGGAGTAAATTAATAGACGCGTGTCTTGCCATTTTAGTGGTATCGCTACCCTGTTGGGGGGGTTTGATGTCATCAGCAGTAACGTTCTGTATAGTCACACGCTCTCTAATTTACCCTGGTGCCATTCTAATTGAATTAATTGTGGTGAAATCACACAAGTTGTTTGTAGCTAAGTTTCCTCCCCCGCTTCCTTCGTCCCTGGAGAAAGACCAGCTATCACAAGTTGTTTGTCAAGTCCTGCTTAGGCGTAAAATCGCGAGAGACCGACAAACCCCAGAGATTTGTGATATTTGTCTATAGTAATGATGCACTTGTGTTTAAAACGGTCCACGTAACGATACGTCACACACACACAAGACGACTTCTTTTCGACTGTAAACTTAAGTGTTTTTCACCTTTTTAAACCGCATTATTAACATAGTTCGAAAAATCTTAATTAATAGAAACACAATTATTATTAATGATACATTAAAAAAAAACACGTTTTTAATTAATTATGATTAAAATAAAATAAAAATAAAAGATAAGAATTCCTAGTCGAGAAATTTGTTTCATATTTTGAAAAATAATCTATCGAAAAATTCCGGAAAGAATTTGCACGTTTGCAAAAATAATGAGAGAAAAAGGAAAACAGAAAATTTTTGCTTTCTGGAATATCTTCGTTGAGGACTCTGTTCTTGGCTTCATTTGGTGTCTAATTTGCCGGAAGTCTGCATTAAAAACTATTCTGGCAATTTGTAACAGTATTTTTTATTTCTTTTTATTCCTCTACGGATGGAAAAAATTTGCTTAAAATCGTCTTAAAAATTCTCCTTCAGTGACACGTTAAAGTCATCTCTCCGCGGCGAAATTATCCTCAAAACTGCATAATTTATATATAGAAATATTATATTTTAAGCATGTTTTCTCGGTTTTTTTTTTGCTCGATTTTTCGGAAAATAAGCCACCAAATTCGCATATAAATCGCAACTTCGCGATGTATATAATCTGTTTTAAAGGCGCTTACCTTTAACACAAGATAATTAATAAACATTAAAAAATATTACTGTTTTAAACAAGTTTTTCCCGAATTAATAATAATTTTTTTCAAGTAGAAAAGGAAAAAAAAAAATATTTTGTGCCTTATCACAATTATCCGGAGACATGTTTAATTCATCAGGCTGTCAAGCGCACCTTCGCTCTCTATACTTCTTCTTGCAAAGGAAGAATATATTCATCGAAATCGGATGACGATAGTAGTACTAATGAGAAATCCGAGATTAGTTATAGAATAATCTTAATTTGATTAACACGATTGGTATTCGGTTAAAAAAAGAGAGAAAAAAAAATCGATTTTCTGTCGTTGCATTTATTCGTTGGAGCAGAAACCTAATTTTATACCATTACTATGCATGGATGAGCAGCCAATGTAAACATTCTTAACTAGCGTGTGAGTATAGGGCTGGGTAGACAGTTCATTTATCATATATCCTACAAGAGGAAAAACAACGCCGTGACACACCCACTTCCACTTTTACATGAGTATTAAGCAAAAGAGTCGCTTTGTAGAGGAAAATTAAGTCATCTGCTTTACTTGTCTTTATTCCCAGCTTACTTTTATCATTTATAACAATCTTAAAATCCGTTAACTTCTTCTTTTTTCTATTTTTATGCGACTGGATTACGCTAATCTGGGATTAGCTTAGATTCGTTTTAGTGCATTTCTCTTATGAGGTCTTCGGCGGGCTATTTCTGCTGTTACTTTTCGATTTTCTTTAAAAAATAATATGTTTTCTACAGCTTAATAAACGTTTAATATGAAATTTTTTTCCCACTCGGAAGAAACATCGGAATTTAGAATAATTAAATGGAGAAATGGTCTAGCGATTCGTATCTTGTTCTGTAAAATTGACATCTTTTTTCAACTAGCGAAAGCTCCCCGGAGGCAGAGTGTAAAAAAAAAAATAGAAAAAGTAAGTAAGAACTTTCTCTTCCGTCCATTCCTTTCCATCGACTCCTTTTCCTGTTCTTTGATGGAAAAAGTGAATGTTGTGGTTCTCCTATTTATTTGTAAGGTGCAGAAAAGTCCCCATTACATACAGCCTTAAACCATTCGGACACATTTCCTCTTGGAAGATCTTTTACCGAAAGAAAATCTAACAAGAGGTTCTGATGCATTACAGCTAAGCCACCTCGGGCATCTTTGTTCCCAAATACAACCTCTGGGACCTCGGATGTTAATCAAATTAAGTTTCCTCCTCTGAGTTTTGTGCCGCCATGACGAATGCTACGCTTCTGCAAAATGTTGTCCTCCACTTTTCGAATATAATTGTTGGTTCTGCTTACATATGACAGGATTATGCAAATGCCGCGTTACAGTTCTAATATCTCACCTGAGACTTTTCTCTCTTCTCTCTCTCTTTCTCTATTTCTTTTTTCTATCCCCTAGTCTGAACTTTTTTATCTTAAGAGTTATGCTTTTTTTTTTTAAATCGTAACTTAAAATCGATCACGCTAACTTTCTCGGATTCTCGACAGGATTTTAATATGAGGTTTTGCCTTTTAAGGATTTTGGCAATTATAACATTAATAGCATAATATCTGCCGTTTTTTTTTCTTCTTCCCCTGTATCCTCTAGGAATCCCCTGACATTTTCTGTGCGAGATCTGCCATGTGACAGATTTGTCATTCGATTAAGCCCCTTTGCAGGGCGCATAGAATTTTGATGGTGACTGTATCTTATTTTCTTCTCAAATCCACCTATCCAAAGACGTGAGATATTTTTTGAAGATGAATTTAGTGTAAAAGGTCCAAGAATATGGTATTTCCCAGCTTTATTTTGATTGACAACTAGATATTCTCTATCCTTAACTCCCACTTACTCCAAAACATTGTCTGTCAGCGAGCCAGCAACACTTCCTTGTTTGGGCCAACTATAAGATTTGTAAGGTTTAAAGTCGGTAAAAAATCTAGTTGAAAGCAAAGTATTGTAGAGGAAAAAAAAAATAGTATCATTTTTCGATGGCTTATTGACCATTGTTATGGTCAATAATGTGGTGTACAATTCGAAATTCCTTTTCCTTGGATTTCACTCGAAATTCTTGATATATAATACGAAATATTTCTTCATTTCCTCTTTCTTGGATACTGTAGAAGTAAACAGAAAAAGTGAATTCTGGTGATAAATTGTTTTAGTTGCGAAACTTTGGTATTACAGACCAAAAAGACCTAAAAAACTAACAAACAACAAAAAATAATAATGTTTTCGATGCGGAAACCATTAAAGAAATCAATTTTCAATCGTTAAAAATCGGATCGGATGGATAGAAAATAAATAATTACATAGAGAAACAACTGAAACCGTTAGAATTTCAAGAGCATTTCGAAGCAGAAAAGTTAGTGATCTATAGCTCGAAACAAAAAAAAAAAAAAATAAAAATATGTTTAATTTAAACGATGTTCTTGTGGAGTTCACGTCATCGGAGCGGTAGCTCATCACCGAGACGATAAATCAAAACAGTTTGCACGCAATCACGAAAGGACAGACCGACGGACAGGATGACGGCGTTAGCGTTTAAAAAAAAAACGAATAATTCAAAATTTTAATCGATTTCTTTCGGGGGGAGGAAAAAATCGAATAATTTGCTAGAAAGCCGATCGAATAAGTAAATAAAATAAAATATATAAAATAAAGAAAAAAAAAATTCCGAGCTGCCACTTGGATAAACATTCTAATCGACCCTAATTCTACATTTAAATTTTAATCGATTCCGAGAAGATAAATACCTTGGAATGTTTTCTCAAGCAATCAGTAACAGCTTGAAAGGAAAACTAAATATAAAAGAAAAAGGGGGGGAAGATTATTTAGAGAATCAATAAAATTTAAAAGGAATAAAGTCTTTTTTTATTTCCCAAGAAAATATTCAATTCCGACTAGCGGAATTGGGATTTCGATAATCTTGTTATTATATTCCCAGCAGAAATTTGGTTTGTAATCTTCGGATCTCTTCTTTTCTATTTCTGTACTTGTCCGATGTTTCCCATTTTGGACTCCACCTGCCATTGCTCTCCGAGTGTTGACCGCTTCTCTTCCCCCTTTTCTCTTATTTTTTGAAGACGATTTTGTTGACAGATTGTCTCATCGGAGTGGAGACCAAGTGCTGAACTTCCTTATTGAACTAGAAAAGTCAATATATAAATGACAACGTTTATCACCAACTAGTGGCATGCCACGTCTCTGTTCAGTTCCGAATTAAAATAAATACTTTTTATTTATAAGTTGCTTCCAGTTTAAGAAAAAAAAGGAGTCAATTCGGCATGGACAAAAACGTATCAAGTTGGGATGCAACCGCAACAAGAAAGTAAAAATTCTTCTACCCGGCAGTAATACTTTAGTGGTCCCCTACGTAATCATCCAGCTCCCTCCTCCATTAACCTCATAAGAGCACCATATTCTTCGAACATCTCCCACACATAAAGTGATCACGTGGGAGCTTTTCCACATAACCGAACCCATCTATAATTTTTATGTAGCTTCTTCCTCTGCTCTCTCTCTCTCTTCTTCTCCAGGTGCTGAAGTCTACTGCATATTTTTATGGTTAGACCCCCTTATATAAAGTTAATACGTTACTCGAGACGGAGATATGCCAGCTAATGGACAGCTTAACGAAAATATGGCTATTGGATCCCCACCCGTCCCCCGACAATTCAATGAAGGCGCACAACGATAGATTTGTGAATAATACGTTTCCATCCATTTTTATGGCTTCCAGGATTAGGTTCGACTTAAGTATTTACCATATTCATACACATTTATCGTATTTCCAACGACAAATTTCTCTTCTTTTTTCCCCCACAGAAAAAAATACATTGTAATTTTTTTATTACTTACATAAAAATGCGTGTCGACTCGCAAATTTTCCTTCATTTGCGGTTTTCTGCGGTCCAAAATAAGTTTAAGCGTGTGTTCCTGTCATGGTTTTGCCCTTAACGGAATTTTTAAGAGTTAATCACGAAGTAAATAATCGTTAAAAATGCAAAAATGTCTTTTAACTTAACTTGCCAATTGGAGGCGGAAAAAAAGGAAAATATGCAAGGGGCAGTTTGCATTGTCATTTGGCTTTATTGTGCCATTTAGATTAAACTAGTGCGGCATTTATTCGAGCCATTAACCAATGGGAACCCAAAATAAACGATATAAACCTCAGCAACGTCAACAACTTGGAGAATTTAAACAGAATTATTACCGAATGCTTGGCGAATACTAATTTTAAGATAAGTAACATCAACTTGAACTAAATTAATTCATTAAATACAAACGTTTAAATCTCCTTTATCTAATCCCCTATTCAAGCAGTCGCTTTCAATCGAGTTTGAATCATCGTTAATGTCAAGAGGATAAATTTACTAACTCCGATCATAAGTGTAAGTGCAGATTTAAGGGTGATAAACATTCTTGCACGGTTCGCGTTAACGGTAAATAAAGTAATTGTCGTAGGTATCCATTTTTTTCTTTCATGGTCAACTTAAAAATAACCCACAGTCACGAAAAAACGATTTGGTATCCTCCATCTGAACGTTATCCCGCGATAATCTGATTTATTGTTAGCCGCGAAACTCGGATTATCCTGGATGATGCTTCGGCACCGATATATTTTATCTCTATATTGAGGGAAGAACGGTTTTATTCCATGTTAAAATTTTGAAAAATCTCTGCGTGAAAAAAAGAAAGAGAGAGAGAGAATAATGGCGGAGTGTTGATAGATTTGCCTGTAGATCGTGGTGTAAAGGTACGGTTCTAGAAAACTTGTGCAGCAGTTGACAGCCCGCGACCCAGCTGGATGTTTGGTGGGATAAACACAGACCTAGTTGTTGGCAACGGCACCAGCTGGGCACAGACATTGGGAGGAGTGAAAGAAGGGATGCTCCGCCCCACGTGAAGACAGGAGACACAAAGTTTTTGAAAGTATCTTTTATGCAGTCAGAGTATAGAAATGGCCGAGATTACGTGGGATAGCGATTTCGAAGACGATCGGATTTTGGACGAATTGCTGGGTTTTAGGTAAGAATATTTACGTTTGTAGCTTTAATGCGAATTAAAATTTCGTCGAGTCATTAAATTGATGTTAAGGTTAAGTGGTATACCCATTGGGCTGCTCGAAAGGATCTTTCTTCGATTCAAGTCTTTTAGAAACGGAGAAAGAAAGAAAAGAAAAAAAAAATGAGCAAAGAAACCCGAGAGCTTCCCATGAGTCAGGGTCTTATCGATTGCCCAGTTCCGGAACTTTCAAAGTTTACAGAAGAGAAGAGTCAGGCGAGGTAGTTCCCCACCCTCGACTAGTTTTGCTCCCAAGTCACGTGCACGCTACCAATCTCTGTTGTGTCCACCTATCTTGACAGCTAATACCTTCTTCAAGTAACTGTGATCAGTTGGAAAGACGTTGGCTGCATAACTAACTTTCTAAATCCTATCTAGCGGCCTCCCATTACTTTTAATTAAGAAACTGATAAATAGCATTTAATCTGAATCCTAAAACAGAGAGAGAGATGCTATATATTTGGTTGATACCCGTTCGAAATAATGTTATCCTCAGAAGCCTACATTACCACTAATGCGATTCGTTTCATTGAGAGCAGAGTGGGTTGAAGTAACAAGTTTTCTCTCGCCGGTAAGTTCGTTAAGTTCTGTATGGTTATATTCCTCTCGTGTTCAACAACGAAAGCCTTAAGGGCGACAGTAGTTAGACAAACTTATCTCCTGAGTAATTTGTTCCAAATGCGTGCATTGACTATGAATTGATTCCCTTTTTTTTGCTCGCTCTGCACACACACACACACACACACATGCACAAGAAAAAGTATTTCTGAATGGATTGTTCTTTGGATTTTCTAAAGATTGCAATCATTATCACTTTTGTAAAAAGCAACGAGTGATTTTTAACGTTTTTCCTCCTGGAGGACGTCCTCAAGAATAAATGCAACACTAAAACGCGAGAAAAATTCCCTCGGAGACAGTGTGTTTCTATTTTTTTGTGGATTCCTACGGTCCATCAAAAGCCGAATGCCTGTCTGAAGGAGGCATTCATAATTACAACATCTGTTTTCAATTATTTACTTTTAAAAAATTTATAACCATTCCTTGTATTGATATATTGTTTCTGGTACATTTCTCGTCTAGATATGAAATCGGGTACAGTGTTTGTCATGTATCCAAGTATGTCAGACATGCCACATTTCAGAGAATATTACATGCCATATGTCACATCAATGGATGTGACCCTACCTTAAACTAACCACGTCCATACAAATCATATTGTCGACAGTTTTATTGAAGGATTTTTCTTGAACTGAAAATATTTTTATTCTCGCATTAAAGAAAAATGAGCTTGGAGATTTACGTTTTTTTTTTCCTTCCCTCCTCTTTCTCTTTTCCTACAATCTACGTTACTGTACACTATCTAAATTCTTTATCCTAAGGGCTTAAAACTTTGAATATTTAAAGGAAGTAAGAAAAAAGAACATTGGCATTCGAAACTTGATGTTACTCTAGAAATCAGAGAAGATTTACCAGTATTCAGGTGCAGAAGTGCACTTCGATCATGCCAAATTGAAGAGCTCTTTACTTTAATCATTTATGTTACAGAAAATAAAAACTTTACCTAGTTTTAGATCTCAAAGATCAAGTCGATCCTCAAAACTTTATTGAGTTCTATTAAATTGTAGCGCTCTTATTCAACTCATCGACAAAAGTTGTTTTTTTTTTTTATTGAGTTTTAAAGGATTTGTTCGGATCTAGTAGCAATTTAAGAATACAATAGGTAGCGCTCTTATTCAACTCATCGACAAAAGTTGTTTTTTTTTATTGAGTTTTAAAGGATTTGTTCGGATCTAGTAGCAATTTAAGAATACAATAATATATATCGTCGGATTTAAAAAAATTGTTTCTGCTTAAAAGTTTTTATCCAGAAAGAAACCTGTTACATCATTCAGTTCTCAATATTCTACCTAGCTGCATCAGCAGTGACAGGTGTACCATCGAGGATTCAAACTTTGCCGAGGGAATAAATAGTTTATCTGCAACGCCCAGGTAACTAACTAACTTCCAACATACATAATAAATGAGCCACTCGATTCTCTGACAGTATCTTGGTTACTTTGACATCTGCTCTGGCAGACTTTCGCATCTTATACACAAATGATTAGCTATTTGTTATTGAGTCTGTAGCTTTGTTACCAAATCGCTACATTGTACCACACTTCACCGTCTAGCATATCTTTCAAGTGGAAATTAGAAAGTCGATAATGGTCGCTTGTATAATTTCTAGTTTTCTTACGCGCCACGGAAGGTTTCACCATTCAATACGTAACGAATATTTAATTATTATGGCTAGAGATAAGAATATTTATATATGTATCACCGTTTATAGAACCACATACAAGCGATATACTGAGAAGAATTCGTGTATAATTTATTTTTAAAAAAATTTTCCACTTCTAAACTCATAATTACATTTTAATCATTTCTGTAACTGCAAGCGATGACGAATTTGCATAAATGGATTATTTGGAGTTGAAGCAATGTTAGAGGGTTCATTTAACGTAAAATTCAAACAATTCGTTTAAGATTGTTTTATTTAAACTAACGTAATTAACGCTAGCTACTCAAATAAAGCCAATCAAAGTGAAGGAAAGGAAGAGGCATCTTTTCTCTTTTTTTCCCGTTGACTTAACCACAGACATATTTACTGACAAAGAATCTAGTGTCACTTTAGTCTCTGTCACACTTCTGGTGGGAAAAGCCCTTTTCTCGCTCCACTGAATGGAATGCTACCTATTCTGCTATCTTTGTGTTTGTGTGTTTGTCTCCACGTTTCAAGTACACAAGGATGCACATTGTAGACGTTTCTCTTTCTCTTGTTGTCGGCTCGTTTTGGTTTCACGTTCTAACTTTATGCTCCGGTGGTTTTCTCACTTTTAGAATATTAATACGCTTTAAATGCGTCTTCTCAAATATTCTAATTAAGTTATCTCGAACGTGGTTTCCTTCCGAATACATTTACGTAACGAGAATAAAAGTATTCTTTAAGAGTTTGTAAGGTTGAATGCATCAGGTCGATATTTCTTCTTCTGGAAGACGGAAAAAAAGCCAACCAATAGCAAACTGGGTTGGGAATGATGTCACTTCCTTTCCTGTTACTGTATTTCCTGGATTATTAAGACATCTATTTCCTTTGATGGAATTCACTGACTTCTATCAGAACTTCGCTAATCCTCACTTATAAACTGTCAATGGAACGGAAACTTTTCTTCAGATCTTTTACTGTTTTCTTAGGATGAAGGGTGATGTTAAAAAAAAAATCATGATCATGTGTAAGGTAGTAAAAATATCAAAAATCTCCCACGCTTCTCTATCTGTTCCATTGCCGAGATGATGATAAACATTCTCATGTTTTTATGGAAAGAAATGAAAAATATATACATATATATAATAATAATAATAATCAAATTTTGAGCGATAGTATTTCAGGAAAAAAAAAAAGAATCTCTAGTTAATCTCTTATAAATTCAAGACACATCCGGTTACGTTATCAGATAAAACTAACAATAAACATCTTCCAGGTTCGGTAAGTCAAAATATGAAAAAAATGCACCTGCCGTGATAATGAAGGGACTGTTATTCATTGCTGCTGCTCTCGACAACAGTGTCCATACTTCATACTGCTACAAGGTCATTTGAAGCAGTTAATTGGTGTAGAATCATGCCAAGTCTCCGGAGTATCCGAGTCTTTCCAATTATCTTTCCTTTACGTTCAGACACAGAGGCTGAAGTGGGAGTGAAAAGAAGAAGAAGAAAAAAAAGACGGGAAATAGTATTTTTGGACTATCAGCTGGGAGTGAGTCAAGACGGATGTACTAGCGTGAAATAAGATGAGTTTAGTGTCAGCTAAATGGGTCATTCCACTTCGAGAAAACTGGCCCTTCTGGTGGCTGTAGGGATACATCTTTCAGCTGGCACTCCACGTGTGACATTCTACGTGAAACCCTCTTTCTTTCGCTTGTTTGCTTTGGTATTTGTAGCTTTTTTTTTTCTTACAAAGATCCACGCTCATTCCGCATCGTTTACATTAATGCTTATTAACCATTTTTGCGTCACCGAATCCAGTTCGCATTCGAGAGAAAAAAATAAAAAAATAAAAAAATTCGATGGTTTTGCTGCTTAACCGAGCAGTATCGTGTTTATATGTGTATCCACGATTCCGAGTTTGTCGAAGACTGCTCATTTCCAGAGCGACTTTTAGAGAGAAACGTTATTTTGTCCTGGCAGATGGTTCTCGTCGCCATGACAACCTCCGGAGGAAGAAGAAGAAGAAGAAGAAGACAGAAAAGTCAGTTATCGGTTGGAAGTGTAAAATCTGTTTTCCATTTATCACCAGACTCGGTTTGGCATTATTTATATATGTTTGGTAGCACGGCTAGTCGCTATATCAAGAAGTTGGCCTTGTAAAATCGCGTTGGCAACCCAACTGGAATATCGGGATAAGCAGGTAGAAAACACGTTAAATATAGAGGTTTAAAAATCGATACAAAACCGAGAATAATAAAAAGAAAACGACATTAAATGCGCGTGTTAAATTGTAAAGGCTAACTAAATTTTACCAAGTATTTTATGCCCGTAATTGGAGATTAGTCTCTTAAAAGGTATATCAGTCTTGTGTACGTTATGATCATTCAATTAACCATTAGTCTAATCTGTAAATAAAGATAAGAGTTAACAAATATTTAGGTAAAATTCGATAATCCCCAGAGATCGTCCATTTATCCGCATCTTAAAACAGTCCACAATCGTAGCGGAATGTGGTCAGGCAAAGAGAGATAAAATAAATGTCGCCATTAAAGCCTTTTAAGGGGGTCTTAAGCTGGCCAGTCATTAATTCCAAACCCAGCTGTTATCTCATTACTGCAAAGGTAGCGGATGAAAGCCTTAGGCAAGCACACAGATTAAGATCATTAATCGTAGCTGAGGTATCGTTGCGACTTAACACGTAATCATTGTTTGCTGCATTCTCCTTGTTTACTGTCTATTCTGATAAGTTTTCACACCTCTTGCACAATCATGTACTTCATTACATTACCGTTTCTCATGCATCTAAGCTTCTTTTCTGCTTCACTGTCTTTGCTCTTTTGGTACCAATCGGTTAGATAATGATTGGTCTTAGATAAAGGGATTTACTTTTTCCGCTAAGTTTTTTGCTTCATCCTTCTTTTTTTTACTTCCGAAAGTTTTTCTTGACAAGAAGAAGAAGATAAAAAACAAATCTAGAGATTGTACAAGATGAAATTATCTTTTTTTTTTCATCCAGTGTTTTAGGGTGTGGTTCTGATGTATCGAGAAGGAGTTCTGCTCCTCATAAAATGTTGATTGACAAAAATAATAGCCAAAAAGTTTGGAAAGAGGCTAATAAGACGAGGGGTAGATAAGCCCTTGTCCGGTTCCTAATTCCGGAAAAGACAATCTGTACATATGACAAGTGAAAGGAATTATCCATCAATTTTTTTTTTCTGTATAGCTTAGAAGGGTTCCAGTTTGATTCATATAAGAGACGAGGAGGAAAAAAAAAGATCGACAAAGATAAGTAATTATTTTATGAATAAAAAATCGCATCCGTCAATTCTCTCTGCAGTTTTGAAGTTCTAAACAATGCATATGAATTAAAAAAATAATAATTTTTACAACGAATTGCATCGTAAAAAAACGACTTTTGGCTCTCCAACTTTAGCACAAAAAGTGTGGCATTTAATAGAAAAGAAATAAAGGATATAAAAGGGAATTATTTATCAATTAGAAAGGATTAAAGGAAAGGGAAACAAGGAACAGAACCACAACATACAGGAAAACAAAGTGCAGGGAATTCATTCATCTCGACAAGGCTTATGCCAAAGATGAAGGAGAGCGACAGCATTTAAATCGTCACAAGAGCCCCTCGTTTTAAGGGATGCCTAAGCTGTGACTCTAACCCCCATTTTAGTCGAGTTAATCACATTACCATTGATTTCAGTAAAGTGCACTTTGGTAACACAATGCAAATGATTCGGAGGTTGGTTCAAATGGAGGCAGAGGCAGTAGAGCATGTCAGTGATGGATCGCTCAGACGTTGTTGGATTCAGTCGTTTCCATTCTCTTAGGTGTGGGAACGATTACTTCAAAGTCATTTGTTTGGAAAAGGAAGGGAGGTTTGAAGAGAGAGCAAGTTGTGTGACAGAGTTACCGAAGCGTTTGGCCATGTTTCTACTTGACTACTGGTAAATGTGACATTTAGGACTCTACTTAATCCCGCTCTAGTCACGTACAGTAATGGTTGTCCGGGAAATATTAACCGCCTTTCTGGTATTGACCCGTCTTAATTTGTGCTTACAAATACATAAAATTACCTCAATAAAAACGTATTTAATGCACAAACGACTTCAAAAAACAAAAAGAAACGAGTACATTAAAGTCCGTTGCGAATATCATATTAAAATTTTTAACCTCTCTTCTCGCTTTACGCTCCGAGCGTTTTTAGCAAAAGTTGCAAACTTTAGAAATTCTCTCTCTCTGTTAATTAATTATTATAATTTTACCTAAAGTCACTTCATAACGTGAGAAAATTAAACATATTTTACTAGACGCTCACGTTAACAATATAATAATTATCGTGTCAATCAAACGTGGATATCCATTAACTATACGTTATTAATCGCAATCGCCACAACAGATTAAATGCAGAGTCGCAATACATTTTTATATACGGAAAATAATTAATAAAAAATATACCAAAACTCTAGATTTTCCAAAAGAATTTCGTTAAATAGAGAGATATAGAGAACATTGTAAAGCTCTTCGTGTTTTCTAAACTACTTCACATATATGCTTTTGCAAAACTCTGCAATTAATTAAACTTAAAGGAAAGAAGGTAACCCCTCCAAACTCTTACGCATTCATTAAGAGTTGTCTCTTTTCTGTCCTGTCATTTCGCTGATTATATCTCCGAAGAAACTTCTACGTTAAAGTAAGCTCGTCATTATGAGTTTCAATAAGATTGGATATGGTAGAAAGCCGGAGCGCAATCAAGAAAACAGCTTTCTTGATGTAACATTCTTCAAATTTTCTTTCTAATTTAAAGGATAAAAATCTGCATGAATTTTTACTCGTAATTAGTAAACAATCGTGTGTCCTTATTTATATATGCGTTTTAATAATTCATATAAAAAGAAACTCGACCAGAATTCTGTAGCATCTTTCTAAAACTTATCACATTAAATGTATGAGGATGATTTTCCTGTAATCCTCTGAGGATCTCGGAGGAATTAGAAGGATGCTGCTTCTCAATGTTCTATCCGTACTCATCGAATTGTAGAAGGGAAAGCTGGTGTGCATATAACTCGATATTGGATCCAATTCTATTTTTCCAGATATTTAATATTTTGAGAAATTCTATCCATAAATTCTTCTCGGATTTGAACGAATATATATATTTCTTACTGGAAAATACGAGATGTTTTTTTCCTTCCAAATTCGATATTTAGGAATTCGCCAATATCTGATAACATAAATTTAAATAATTCTTAAAAATTTTTAAACGATACTTTAGAGGATCGCATCACAGTCCCCTCACAAATTTTATAGTAAAATATATGTTTTTTTTTTCCTCTTTTAATCGATTAACGAGGAAATATTTTATATATATTTTTCCTCAATTCAATAACTTATTTTTCTCTCTATTGTGTCTTCCAGTAGAGTTTCAATATGATAAAATTTTGTAGGATACTTTATAGAATCAAGGAGAGAGACTGCTGCTCGATTATGTTCTTCTGTATGCAGCGAGATATAGAATAATAAATTTTTTTCATATTTTTTTTGGCTCCTGAATCGCTTAAACTTTAATTATAAAAGTTTGAGATTTGAACCACAGGGAGCAGAATGGGAACGGTTAGAATTTTAGAATTTCCATCAACATTTCCACGATGACAAATTTTTTTTTTTCTTTTTTCCTCTTTTGCATTTCGTTCAATAAGATACCATTGCGAGGAATCTTTTAACCGTATCTTCACCCTAAAACAATTTCCAATCGATGCACAGCTAATTTCCTCTTTCTACCCGATCTGCAGTGATTTGATTCCCTCCACTAGAGCGCATCTCACTTTTCTCCGCCGATTTCTTGCCCCCCACCGAATCGTTCACGTGATCTCGCACGTAAAATAAAAGTAGTCCCCCAGGATACAAGATCTAATCTAACTTATTTCTGTACCTGGATTATGAAGTGTTTGCCAAAGTTTTAAAGAAAAATAAGAAAAAAAATAAGAAGAAAAAAAAAGAAAAGAAAAATGACTTTGATCCCGAAAACGAGCGATCCTAGAAGCGATTCTTCTTCTCTCTCGCTATGTCTCTTTTCTCAGAAGCGATTATCCTAATATTAGAACGAACTGTGCCACTGTTTCCGGTGATTAGAAGCGATAGAAATTACTAGAAAACCAACCAACCCCTCTATGCCATTTAGATGATGAGCAAGGTGCGGTCAATATTGAAAAAATCATGCGGAACATCCTCGTTCATGCTGCATCGAGTTGATTGATTGCTGTTAAGTAAAAAATTACACGGTATAAATATATATATATATATTACAAGGTGTAATATTACACATTTCAATATCTTTATTGTGGATTTGGGGATATTTTCTAGATGAAAAAAATCCATCATAAAATGATGGAAAACTTCATTTTTCTTTGCGATAAATACAGTAGTATAAAAATTAAATATATATATATTTTCCATTTTTACTTCTAAGCGAAAGTTATTGAAATATTATAGATCATCTCGTTTCTTTATTTATTTTATGACAAAAATATATATAAGACGTTCTTCGGTCGTTTAAAGTGACAGCATAAATGCTCCTTATGAATATTTTTGCACTAACTTATAAGGCGATAGTCGGAAAAATGATCAATTTTCTGGAAAATGAGCCTCATCATCGCTTGCTAAAGTTAATCCTCTTAAATCTAGACGTGGAAGAAATTCGAATAGCTTGGAGCTTATTGCTCAAATTTGAAATATTTTCTCTAAAAAAAAAATGAAAAAAAATATATTTTGGTGATTAATAAATGAAAATTTTGCTTCCGAATTTACAGTTTTCGCTCATTTTTTCACTGAAATATCTTATAATTTTTATTTATTCCAGTGGTGAAGATTTTCTGTTTAATCTGTAGCTATGTTCTTTTACAAATTAAGTCGAACTTTATTAATTATCCATGGAGGAGACGTCTCGATTCAGTTGCTCTCCTCTCCATAAAACTTTACCTGAAACAAAATACATCTGGAAAGAACAAATGTTCTTAAAATGGAACAAGATTCTCAATAGATAAAAGTCTCATATTTACAGACTTCCATACCTCAGAGATGTAGAAGGATAGCCGGAGGCCATTCGCCAGCTTATCTCTCAACAACGAACTTTTCTTGTCTTTCTCTGACTTTCTACAGTCTTATTTGCTCTTTCTTCGTTCCCCGGAGACACGAAGACTTTCTATTTGGACAGTACTGCCCGACTATCTAATAAGAACATCCTGAATGTAATATCGGCGAAGAACCATGACGGGCATTACAATTCTGTTAAAAGAAAAACTATAAACACAGAACAATAAAAAACTCCTTAATATTCAGGCAGATTCAAAGTCTTGACGCTTACAAAATTCGTATTCAGCATTAGTTGTAGCTGAGAACTTTTTTTTTCTTGTTTTCAACTGTAAAAAGTCTTTGCAGCTTTCAACGGCTCGACTACAGGAGTCAGAAAACTTCAGCAGAGTTCCCATCAGATTATTGCAACCTGTTAAATTTAAAGATTTTTTTCCTCCTAAAGGGAGTTGTTACAAATAGCTCAATTAAGAAGCACTGATTGGTCTTGTTCTTGGCATGTACTTTAACCCTGCCAATGACTTCTGTAAAGCTCATGTCAAGGTGACGTTTAAGGGCTGAACTCATTAATCAAGCAGCAGCTAGTAGGGAGCTTGTCTGGATATTGGACTTTAATAATGCTTGCTTGTAAGCTGTTATGCATCCCCTTCGTCTCACTCCTGGCACGAGCTATATCGAATTGCTTTAATTTCCACACCTTATTCGGCTCAAAAATCGTCAAAAATTTAATAATATTTGTAAGTCAAACGATATTATAATAGATTACACCCGCGTTTTAATTATAAATTTTTTTTCCTCTGGGGACTCCGAAGCGGAAGTTACGTCCGTTAATACATCAATTTCGAAATTTCAATTTTAACGGATAAATATATCCGTTAGGGATTGTATCGATAGCCAGTTAATGATTTAAATCAACTATTTGTGAATATTTAAAAGCGACTTCGTGTGAATCGTTCGTTTAACTGATAAATGAAAGTTTCGCGGTGTATATAAATGTCGCCATTTTTTTTCTTCCTTCTACTGTAAGTGTTTCTTATTTAGCAAGGAAAAAAAAGGAATTACAGGCTAGCAAAAGAGCACTTATTTGTCTGGCAGAGAAATATCAAAGCATCAGAATGTCAGAGAGCCGGGCAGCAAGGAGTGTTAGTCCTAAGAGAGTTACAGGGTTCTGCACTCGGCTGGATCGATGTCCAGGCACAGCTGTTACTCAGTTTGACAGAAGTGGCTTGAGGACTGAGGCTAGGTTCTACCTCCAGACCACATCTGCTGCCGCTACAACTCGAGACAGCGTGTCAACTACCTCTCGCTCATTGTCTCTGCTCTGCTCCCTCTCCTGATTATCCCTCTGCACATCATTCCTCTACGAATTTAGAATTTCGGCTCTACTAGATTTTATGAGCTCAAGATTAAATTTTAATGTTATAAATGAATCTTTAATTCGTTTTTAAATTTGTTTTCCTCGCCTTTTTTTTTTAAAGATTTTCAAAAATTTGGACATTTTTTTTTTCGCTCGTACTTAACGAAGCTTAATTGTATCATCACAAACAGAAGAAGAAAAATTCGTTTTAATTTTTTTTTTCTACCGAAAAAATGATGAAAACGAAAAATATATAATAAGATTTTATTTTTAAAGATTTTTAACTTAATGTTGCATCGAAGAATCGTACAATTATCTTCCTAAATTATTATTTTTTTCTTCGTTTGCAGCTGCATTAGTTTTAAAGGTTCTTTTGTAGTAGTTACCAGAGAGGAGAAAAAACTGAGCTAATTATTTTTCTGCACCATCAACGATTAAATAAACAAGCCAATTCTTCAGCCGGCGACTTTTTAAAATTAGGAACTAATTAATTAAGTCGTATTACCTGCCATTTTTCTTAAATTTTTGTCACTTTTCGTAAAAAATAAAAATAAAATAATTAATCTCTCGAGGTTCCTTTTAGATACATCTTCCCTCAATCCTCTTAAAAAAAGAAATTAAAGGAAACAATTGATCTGAAAAAAGTCTGTTTTATTGTCAAGAAACGAGGATTTGAAGTTAAGAAAAGAAAGAAAAACGATTAACCCAGAAGAAGAAAAATGTCCTGGTGGGTCAAAAAGTAGGAAAAAATAAATAAAAAAATAAATAGACAAACACAAGACTTGGATACACAAAAAAAACTTCACAAATGAGAAGACAACCCCTGGGTAGAAGAGAACCATTAACCTTGATTATAACTGTTAAGCTGCTCAAACATGTATCCATGAATGTTGAAATTTCAACAATGATCATTAGAAGAGTGTTTGTGACACTTCATTCTTCACCATTTGATCAAGGAAATTTGTGGTTTTTAAAAGATGCAGACAGCTTCTCTGAATCAATATATGCGTAAGAGTTTTCTTCAGAGAATCGAAGATTTTCATACAATTGCTTTTTTCTTTTTATCTTCAAAAGTTTCGTGTTTTAAATCTCCGAAGTCGAAATAATATATCGAAACATCTTAAGCAAATTTTCCTATTCGTTCTCATTGATAATTTGAAACCTTTAGAAAA
Source organism: Olivierus martensii (assembly GCA_000484575.1). Taxonomy (NCBI): domain Eukaryota; kingdom Metazoa; phylum Arthropoda; class Arachnida; order Scorpiones; family Buthidae; genus Olivierus; species Olivierus martensii. The sequence goes on from AYEL01054023.1 coordinate 104,878, forward strand.
TTTCTATCATTAAGAGTTGAAGGAAAGAGCATCAAGAATAATAGGAAAAATAAAAATTTTGAACGGGTGGATCAGATGGCTGTCAAAGGATAACGTTCACCAATACTAAGTAATTAATGTAAAACTTAATTAACAAAATCCTTGCAAATAGAAACATCTCCATAATTACATTGTGCATCATGCAATCGGATCACGTAAGGATTGGTTGACTGCTTGGGGCTTTTTAACTTTCATACGTTATCGAAATTCGAGCTTTTTTTCTTCTAAAACTTAAAATATTCTGTAAACAAACTGCTTTTAAACAAATTAATTATTATTAATATTTTTTTAAATATTTTTCTTTAAGCGTACTTTTTTCCCGATATCTCATTTAAAGATATTGCAATGTATAAGCAACGAATGCTTATCAAACCCAAACAGCACTTTGGTAATCCCGTCACATCTGAGCGGAATAAAAGACACGCAATCTAAAGCTCTCCTTTCTTTTTTTTCTTGCGTCCGCCATATTTATTTATTTTTTCTGCAGCGCCATCTTAGTTTTGAATTTGCATCTGAAGATTCGGTTATTTTTTTTTTAAGTTAGAAAAAAACTAATTAAAATACTGCACGACGGCGGTGTTAATCATGTACGAGAAAGGGCAAGACGTCCTGGAGGTAGTAGCAACACACCTTTACTTTCACTAAGACGGCACCATCAATAAGTTCTTTCTGTTCTGTTCAAGAAAGAAGGTATTGTCTCCACGACTGCTATTGACAGCTGGGTCCAAACCCGCAGGGATGCAATCTTCACCTTCTGCAACAGCCCTGGAATACCAAGGAAAATCTTATTGATTCCGTTCTATGTGTTTGGCAAAGAAGCGAGTTCTAACTGTTAGAAGCGTTTCGGTTCTACCTGTCAGTTACCTAATTTACTTCTTTACCAGACACTGTTTACCTACCTTATTAGGAGAAGGTGGATTTAATACCTCTTTTCTTGATACCGCTATTTTGTTGACAGCAGTTCTCTCTCTTTTTATTATCCTACCCTCTGTCGTTGTTGGTCTTTTCACTTTAGTAGAAAGAAATGTTAGTTTAAAGCTAACTTAAGCCAAGAGACCTCCCGGCCAAGAAGATTTCTACTCGGTAACGAGTATTTTGTAAAAGTTTTAAGAAGCACTCGGTAAAATTTTGATAAAAGTTCTCTTAGCAGGAAAAGAATCCAGTCGAATAAATATACTGGATATATTCCTTAAAAATTTTTTGCAAATATTCGTGCAAAGATGTGAAATATAAGAATTTCTCGAAATTCGAAAGGTAATTTTTTTTATTTTCTAGTTTAATTCTTCAAGGATTTTTGTGTTCGAGATAAAATTGCTCTTTTATGCGACACTACTATTAGTTTAGCATTAAATATGGAGTAATGCACTTATATTCGCCGATCGAGTCTTTTAAAAAAGTAAAATATTCTTCGTCAAGGGATTAAATTTTTGAATATTTTAAAAAAATCAATTTTTCCGTATCTTCGACATAATTTATGCTAGAAACAGAGTTAAAATTTTAATATTATTTTTCTGCATGAATGCTTAATTCGTGATCAATTTTTAAACTTCATCTTTTTAAATACTTAGATTTTTCTCAACTTTTTTTTTTAATATATGTTGTTTCTCTTTCAGAGCTGCTCAGAGGCTTAATTTATCATCGAAGAAAAGGAGACGTCATCAAACTGCTATTGACGGCGATATTACTTCGTTTATTACTAATTTCTACGATGTCATCAGGGCCACACCACCACCTGCTCCTCCTTGCCTTTTCAGGACTGGAGGAAGAAAAGACAGCGTTGGCATTGGAAAGGTGACAATTTTCTCTTCTTTAAACGCAAAATTTATTTCTAAAATGTCGAGTTTTAAATTACTCGCGAAATTCACGACTTTTAACAGATTATTGTTACGTCATTCATATTTTTGCGTCGCATGTCATTATCGCGTATAGGTTATTGTTACGTCATTTCTCATTATTACGCAGCTTTAAGACCATTGTTATGTTATAAAATTTTTATTGATATTTGTTTTCTGCGTCATTTTTAACTCATTGTGATGTCTGAAAACTATTGTTACGTCAGTGCTCATTATTACGCAGCTTTAAGACCATTGTTACGTTATAAAATTTTTATTGATATTTGTTTTTTACGTCATTTTTAATGCATTTTTAACTCATTGTGATGTCTGAAAACTATTGTTACGTCATTGCTCATTGTTATTTGATTTTCCTTTCGTCATTCTTCTTTCGAGACGATGCTATTCTTCAGATCTTTTGGAATATTTTATTTTTAAGCAAAAAAATCAACATTTAAGCATTTCTTTTTTTTATCTCTAGCCAAAAAAATGGAGGAAAAAAATTCCTAAGGGTGGTGCGTTTTTGTAACGAATTTCCCCTGAGAATTCCGTTCTACACAATGCATACCTTGCACCCAGCGTTGATTAAGCAAAGTGTCTGAGGAACTTTTATGACATATATCCCGACCGTTTAGATTAATCGTTAAGAAAATCGTTAATCAACTTTACACTATGCACGTGGTCGATGTCACGTGTGCAATGCCAGAGATATTAATGACTTGAGGTAAAGTTTGAACGCTATTTTTCATCGTTGCCAAGACGTAATAGGGTCCTGTCTAAAAAGAACACGGTTTACTATGATCTCCGCTTAACTTTTTGACTCCGTCCAGAACGAACTTATAATTACTAAGATAATAAAAGAAGAAGAAGAAGAGAGAACGTCATTATACGCATTACGTCCATCAATAAGCTAATATCTGGCCTTACTGTGGACGTTTATCCAAATTATCTGTCATTATCTGCATCCACTAGAATCCTGTAACAGGATGCTTTGCACAAAAGCGTGAACTTTGACGAGTAAGAAAAGTTAAACAATAGAATTGATTTAGAGTTACATACATATATAAAAAAAGGCAATGTGCAATTAGCGACGTATCGAGTCATGCACCTAAGAGCATTAAGTGCATCCCATAGCTTAAGGCAGTCATTTTGTAGAGACAAGGCTGGAGATATCCATCTTGCGCACTGCCACAAAACGATGACAGGGGACATTAAGGGAGATATATGCAACATCCGAGCGATACAAGGGCGTCAACTAGGTACCACCGTCACCCCATGCTGTGTCCTTGCCAGAGTCACCAAGTCTAGCCAGCAGAAAGGATTTAACAGAAAGCCCTTGTCAGCTCCCCATGATTAATTACATAAGCGATTTTATGATAGGATTGGCAAAGTAAGACTATCTATCTGTGGTTTGTCACCAGTTTCGTCACCGCCAGCGTCATCCGCTCCGGACTTCTTCTTTCACAATCTATCCATACTAACGAGACACAATTTAGTATTTTCCGTGCCGTTATGAATGTGTTTCTCTTTTTGTCTGGTTTCCCCCGATTGCTACCATCTGTCTAGTGACATATCTGGACGAACAGATGACCTGTTAATGGCAGTTAAGTGAGAAACGTTAAAGTAGGCGTTAGAAGAGATCTTCCCAACACCTTCCGGCGCACCAATCTGACAAAATGGAGTTTTGTGTAAATATTTATCTTACCACCCAACAAACTACGGGTTTCGGGACTTTTATAACATATTAATGCACTCTTTTTTAAACGCCATCATTAACAAAAATTTCACTTTATAAACGTAGATAAAGTGCAGAGGAATGAAATGATTCTTAATGACAATTTTGATTACGATCTGCAAGTGGCTTGATGCGTTTTGCAATTAAAAGAATATTAAGTATAATTTTCTTAAAGGTTCATGATTTATGAATCGGCAAAAAGATCGCAATTTTTGCCAACAAATTAAAAAGAAAAAATACAGGTTTTAATCTGTTTAATCTAATCTATTAGCGGTTATTAATCAACAGTTAAAGGCAGAGGAATAAAAAAAGAAGAAAGAAATCTTTCTTTTCTACCAAACCAATCTTCATTCGTTGATTCTCTTTAAATTTCATTTCCTTTCTCAAGAGGGCTTTTTAATTAAATACTTTTAGCAAAGTGTAGTCAGATGACAGCCAGTTAATTACTGAACTATAATCAATGCACCAAACTCGGTTACTAAACCCGAGATGATAAAAATTTCTACAGTTTTACTACCACCAAAAATTTAATTGTGACAACCGAATACAAAAATTCCGAATCGTGGAGAACTAACTGTTAAAATTTTTACAATTCTATCCACATTTTTACAGTAGAAAATTCCAGTTTTTTTCTTCCGAGAACTTTGTAAAAAAATAAAATAAAAATAGTACCACCAATTTTTTATTCCTTTCTTTTTTCTTACTTCAAACAAAAATAAAAATTTCCGATTCTTCTTCTTAAGTTTGTTAAAATTAAGATTTAAATATTTATAATATATTACTCACGAGTTTTGTATGGGAATTATTTAAAAAAAATTCTAATTTTTTTCTTCCTTTAAAACTATGAATTATTTAAACATCATGTTATTTTCTTAATGTGTGACTCGAAATTGTAGATCATTTTTATATTATCACAGATGTATCCTGATAATTTTTTTTCTTCTTTATGTTGTAATTCTACTAAAAATCTAGAGATATTCAATTTAGAAAATAATCTTTCGATGACATTTGCGATAATAAAACAAGCAACGACGAGAAAAGCGCATTTTGCAATTGTCAACATCGCATATATAATGCAAACATTTTTCTACAATTTGAGAAAATTATCATCGAAAATTCAGTTAATCTTACCCAGTAATAAATGGAAAAGTACAAATATCACGTTTTATTTGATTGCATTATTAAATATTTAAACGAATTTTTATTAATGGAATTAAAAATATTTATATATTGATTTTTCGATTTGTTTTTGAGTTTATAAAAATTAATTTTTAAACGAAATTTTCGTGAGTAATTATACGAGGAGAATATTTTTTTCTTTTAATAATAAAATTTAAAAAAAATATTTCAATAAATTCGAAACTATCCGATTTTGAAACTCGACGGGAGACTCATAAATTGCAAAGAACAAGCATATACACACACACACTATACTGTGCAAGTTGCACAGTTTGTTTATCCGTGAAGAAATAAGTGTTTTCACAATACCGATTCTTTTTTGGTATTTTTTTGTGGACGGAGAAGACTTTGTTGTTTTCTGTTTCTGCTTTTGCTGACAGAATCCTTTGTCACAACATTCCGTTTTCTCAGCATGTGGCATGTTCCTTTACCGATTCTTTTTTTTTTCGTTTTTTTTTCAGTTGGAAAAATATTAGAAATCTTTCTATTTCTTGAATTTTTTATTACATATATATATATATAATATCAATAGATTATATTTCTCTTCGAAGATATATATATATTTTCCTGTTTTTAATTATTTATATGTATTTATGTATTATATAAATTCATAAAAATCTTTTTTCTTTTGTACAAGTTCTTTATCTGATTTTAAGAAGAAGCGTGTAAAGTTGTCACGCTTTTTATTATTATTATTATTTAATTCCTGTAGGTCCACTGTAAAAACAAACATGACAGATTATTCCAGAACTGATGGTTCAATTAGCTTCTCTGACAAACACTTTATAAAGTGCATACCTGATTAGGGAGTAAAAAGGTATTGCTTCTAGACACCTATCTCCTACCTCCTGTCACTGTTACAGATAAGTTTAAATAAATGATCCGGTATCATTGTTTGTTTAGTGATTTTTGCTTCTGGGTAGTAGACTGAGTTATAGAATGGTATTTGTGACAAGAACAAATGATCTGTCAACGATGGGGAGGTGAGACTATCAAGCGATCCTGTTTTTCTTGTCAAGAAGTTTGATTTTATGGTCGGGAAGGAGGCGTTTTCCTTTTCTAAATTGAGATACTTTTGACGTTCGTCTCTCTACAAACATTGATGCTTAAATTTCATTAGTTACCAGAGCTAAAAACATGATTTATTAAAGCTTTCTTATTTTTCCAAATATATATATATATATATACATCAGCCATTAGCCTGGTGACAAATCGTGATAAGTCATATGAAATTAGTAATTTTGGATTTATTATTAGTAACAGCGATTGGCAGATTAAAATTTGCATTAATCACAGGCGAAAAAAACAGAAAAATGTTTTAAAACGTGTACACTTTCGTCACAGTGATCACTATTAATGTTTACTGCCTCTAACACGATTCCAAGCATCTACTAGAGAGAGAGAGAGACATCCGAGCTGCTTAATTCTGTTTAGAACATTAGTTAATTTACTAGTTTCTCGGCGATTCCTATAATATATTAAAAATAAATTTATACTAGCAACTAATTATTTCTGGGATAATCATTGTACCTGAAGTTACAGACACTAAATTATAATAGAAAGCCACGTGTGACGCCCAAAACGCTAGAGGAATTCTAAAGTTTGTTTGCCTGGGAGATTTAAATGTAATTAGCTGAACATTCAATCTTAGACCAACAAGTGTCTGGCATACTCTGGAGATTCGCAAATGCTCCATCAGGGATAAGTGATCATCATATTAATAATACAGTAGCAGAAGTGAAGTAATCTTCAGATTGATTTATACATAACTCAAGCTTTCCAATTTAATATAACATATGTACCAATAGCTTAGCTGAAAGGTAATCCCCTTTGCCTGTAAAAGTAATATCTGCTCCTAAGTGTAATAAATCTTGAAAAGCAGAGGCAAAGGCTTTCTGTTTATTGATTTACTACAGAGTGTTTGTTCTGTCTCTTAAATTATAGTTTTTCCGATATAGAAGTTACTTTCATAAATAAATACCTGTTTCTCTTTAGGATTTTAAATCCAGATGAATTTTGAATGCCCCCTGTAAAAGTGGTTTCTCCGCAAGACCGGGTGCCTTGCAGGGAAGCTCGAGAGCATTTGTTACCGCTACAAAATTTTTTTATCCGTTTAAAAGTAAGGGGGTCTATAAATAACTAGAATATTTAGGAATTATAAAAGTTTGAATGCGAATTATCGTCGAATATTTTGCTAAAAGGAGACGAACAAAAGTGGGTAAAGGTGTTATTTTCGTGGAGATGTATCAGAAGGTGAAGATGTAAGGTAATATGTGGTACTTGGGTAAAAAATATAGAAAGAGAATTCTTCGTAATCTCTTTGCTGACCGCTGTGTTAGAGACGGAGATCGATGTCCAGAAAATCCTACCTCTAGGCGAGGTAATAAGATTTTCTTCCTTCGCAGATGCCTTGCACTACGTTGAATTGCAGAATGTAAAAGCGAAATAAATCGCCCAGAATGACGAAAAAGAAAAAAAAATACCTGCAATTTATTTTAAGGGTCTTCATTTACATTTTCTTTATCAGTTTCTATTGATTTTCTTGACGTCTTTATTTTAACAGACACTTCGACGCACTTTATTTAAGAAAGAAGAGGGAAAAAATAAAAAAATAAAGATGATTAACAAAAATTCGGCTTATACTCTACGGCAATTGCGTAGTCTCGATTGTAGCTTTAATCAGAGTAGAGTGGACATTAACATTGCAGTTAACACAGCGATAACGGAACAAAACAGCGTTAATAATCCTCTCTATCAGCGATAGGAGATCGTGAAGAGGAAAAACGCAACATTCCCAAACAATCAAGCGCTCGAATCAAAACAGAGACGAGCCCATTGGCCACCATTATTAGGACTAATGGAAGACCACCTGTCCTTTTTATGAGGCAGCAAGCAGAAGCCATAAAATGAATTGTTTCTTCAAAGACCAAGCAATCGTGACCAGCTTAGGATAGTCATCTAACTGACAACTGTTTCATTCACTGTCCTTCTATGGGGTCAATGTGGTAATGACTGCCCTGTGACTAAAGCCAGCCCTTAGCACTTAAGCAAAGATTGATGGACATTGGGATTTGCACGGTCGCCATTTTCCGTCTTCCAACCATCAAATATTTAGTATTCGCTAGGTGTAATGTCATAATGTAATGAGAATTTGTGGAATTTGTACGTGAAATATCGGATGCTGATTCAATGCAGATACTTGAAGGTATTTTCTCATTTGGTCTGGAATCCTTTTCTTATGTCGCCTGTAATGAGATGTTAAACGCCATATATAACGGAATAGTTGAAACAGGAATTCTAGAGATGGGGGTTTTAAGATAGTCTGAGAATTCTATCATCGAATTCTCCATAACCAAAACTGCTCCGATTTAATTGACATCAATAGAATAATTGCACAATTCGCATAGAATACCAAACATCTCCATTCAAGTTCCTTAACTCGAAGCTTTACCTATAATTTTCCAACTTAATCTTATCGATTCCTTAACTCTGCAAACATTCGTATCGTTCACGAATCCAGCGAGGAAGAGAGAAAATATTTAAATGATAATTCGTAGAATATCAAGCAGATATTGTAAAAGAGAGTGAATTATTAATGTATATAACAGGTGACAGCCTCTTAGAAGCAGAAACTTAGAACTACACAGGACAAGGGTGATAAGTATGCAAGTCTCGCTCTTCACAAGTCCCTTCAGATCGATGCCCAAGGCAGTGAGCGGGTGGCAGGGCCTTGAGGGGAAAGGCCAGTTAAATGGTTTTGTATTGATCTGTAGCAGTCACGCAGATCCGGTCAATAGCTATAAGTTTGCTAGATAAAGAAATACGGTTATTACTTAGTTGCGTAGTAGAGCAGGATATGATCAAGGTCGTCTTTTTTGCTTATGGGCGGTAACTATGTGGATAATACCTCCATCAGAAGATTTAGTGGGGAGAGAAGATTCAATGAAAGGACCTGCCTTGTCTCTCTAAGTGATTGGAATGTAATTACATCAACTTTTATCTAAAGTGACATTACCTACCGCTTTGGGAGAGATATAACGCCATCCTAAACCATCTTCGGTACCACAACTTTCTACTACAACGCCGGCGTAAATACTTATTAAAGAAAAATATTTACTTCTCTTAATATAGTTTCTTATATAAGCAATTTTGCCATAGCAGCCTTATTGCGTTTACAGAGTAATTTCCCTCATTCCTTGATTTTACTCCGGTGAGGGAATATTTCTCATTCCTTTATTTCTTCGTCGTTATGGTAACGTCTTTCATTTCGTGATTCCTTCATTAATGAGGAAACTCTCCTTATTCATTATTTTTGAAGGTGGATTTAAAAATTAAAAAAAAATCAAGGAATTTCCTTCGCCGACGAAAGAATTTCTCTCTCTTATTCTCCGATGAGAGAATTTATTTTAACAATTCTAAAAAGGAAGATGTTTCCTCAATATTTTCTCCACAGATCGTTATTTTTTAAGTTAGATTTTTACGTAATTATTGATAATTTGAGGAAGATTTTAGCATATTTTTATTAATTAAATTTTTTTAATTAACGAGTTTTTTTTTCTTCTGTAGTCGTTTCTCTGCATTTTAATTAATTATATTATTAAACGAATTTTTCTAGTCTTTAACAGAGGTATTTTTCGTCGTTTTTTTAATCAGCACAACATTCTGTTTTTAATGAGAACTGTCCATAAATTTAATTCTTCTGCAGGTGAAAGTGATGGTGAGAGTGTGTCCGGCTAAACCGGCGTCAGATACTAGTTCGACTTTCTTGAACATAGATAGCAGAAAGAAACAGGTCATCGTCTACGATCCTTCATCCTGCGGATTGTCTACTCCAGCGGAAAGAAGAGTTGGAGTATCAGCTCCTAAGATATTTGCTTTTGATGCCATATATTCCCCAGATGAGACACAGGTATGTTGATCAATGGGATGTTCAATCTATTAATCCCTATAGTTTAACGAATATAATGCAACATTTACAAGCAAATCTGTTAGTTAAGCCTCTTAGGTTTCCATCAAACTTTGTCAAAATGTTTATTAGATTTAGATACAACTATCGTGTATTAGGAGGAGATCAAACAAACGTCAATTTGAGAGAGAGTCTTTAATGTTTATGGACGTCAAATAATATTAATGAGATTATGAAGAAGTCGAGAACTATCTCTCTGAAGTCATTTGCGAGTTTGTTTACTGCCAGACGAAATTATTCACGGACAGCTTCCCAATATAATAATTTAATAAAGATTAGATAAAAATAATGAATTATTAAATAACGCGCACAGATTCTTCAAGTAACTTGAACGAATTACGTTTTCTAAGATCACTTTTTAATAAAGATGCGCTTAAACAGATACAAAATAAGTTAAAGGAATATATCTTCAGAGAGAGCAAATTAATGAAAATTTCACGACCGTCGACTACTAATGAAGAAGGCTATAAAAATTTTTCGATTAATCATTCAGACGAAAGCAGTAAAATCACGTTTTAACTTATCTGCACCGTCATCGTAATTGTTGCGTCATTTCTTTCGTCACGTCGCTAGTTCATTGTTGGATGCAAAACGGATTATTTATTGTGTAGATTTTTACGTATATCAATTTTGTATGTAAAAAATCATCGGGTTTTAACATGATAAATATCATTTGATGTAAAAAATGGCATAAATCGTCTTATCTATAGATAAAAAAAAATTCTGGAGAAAATATAAAGAAATCCCAATGCTACCAATCCGGAGAACAATCGCACAGTGGAGTAAAAGCTATCGTGTGACCGAAACTTAGTAGGGAAGACAAAGAGGTCATTACTAACATAGTATCCTCCCGGGAGTTAAGATTCGAGACCCTTTTTCATGTCCTGTTAGAGTTATTGCAACTCGTAAAAAAAATCAAATTGATTTCAAGCGTGTTTTATGTACTTTTGATGTTTTACAATCATTTCTTTACCGATAAAGTTCTGAAATTGATTTGTATTTAAAATTGATTTTATGTTTCTGACCGATTTTTATTCCTTCTTTATTTATATAGACAGAAGTTTGCTCCAGTTCTCTCACAGAAGTTATTCAAGCAGTGGTTAATGGTAACGACGGATGCCTCTTTGTCTATGGACACACTAAGTTAGGTAAAGTAATGCTCTGGAAAAAAAATAAAAACAATAAGTTACTCTAAATTCCGCAATTAATATAGAATAGGTTATTATTATGGAACATAAAGTGGTATTATGGAGTTTCTAGACAGTTAAGGAACCTCATAAAATTTATGGGGGACCATCAGAAAATATAATCGTAAACTCATAATGGAACTCATCATAAATTGGGGGAGGTTTTATTAAGAAATGGTTCATTTTTTAAGTTTTTTTTCTCCCCTTGTGTTGGCTTCCATAAAAAGTTAATTGAAAAATGAACTCTTCTTCTTAGACTTTAATAAAAAGTTCGTGTTAGTTATGCTGTCTTTTGTTTTTATGCTTTAAAAAAATTTTATATCGATTTCTATTCGAAATTTTTCAGTTAAAAAAATTGCAAGAGCGATTCGAGTGATTGAACTATTGCATTAAGTTTGACAGCTATCATCTTTACTTGACGTATATTTTAGATGGTCAAGTCGCATTCCAAGTTGGACCTATAGGAATTTTTCAAATTAAATTTTAATTTTGTCAAGTTTATTGATTTTATATATATATATATATATACATGCTTTTTAATTTTATCGACTTTATAAACAGTTTCGCCCAAATTCTTCATTGTCGAAGGTTGAAGCAGCGTATCCGCATCAGATATCATATTGGATTGTGGTGTATATGTCTGTCATGCAGTATTTTTATCGATAAACATATCTTTCATTTTCAAAGATACCTTTTTTTAGTAAAAAAAATTCCAATTCCCAAAATGCCAAGCAGAAACTCCTTTTTGGAATATTGCTGACTGTTGAAGCAAGTTGCAGCGATGGTAGTCATTCGTCACTTCTCCTCCCCGAGGATGCATCACGTGCTGAATTCAGATACAGATCACACCCACAGTAAAGAAAAGTTGAATTCAACCCGTCAGAGCAGATGTGAGAATAAGACGAGGCATGTACATCTTTTCCTCCCCCTTCGACCTGTCATAATGCTAGGCTAATGCCTTTCCTGAAAAATATTCGCCACTCCTAAATTGAGTTTTGATTCGATTTAAAAATGACCCTTTATATAAAAAAATTCCGTCGTATTTATCGTGTTTTGTATAATGGCTTCATTAAATTGATAAAAATCTTCATCAAGGATTCAGTTGGTTGTAACTGCTCTGAGAGTTTCTTGCATTGCAAAACTGAATTTTCTCTTATGTTTTATTTATTTAAAAATAGAAAAAAACGTATCATTACTTTACAAGATGAATGAGAATTATTTTAAGTGTAAAATTACAAATTACTCGTCTGATACATTAGCGTTACTTTTCGGTATTAAATGAATAAGTGGAAGAGCTATTAAAGAATGAAAAGGTAGTTAAAAAAAAAAATCTACTCCATCAGAAGGTCACGTCTGGTGGATTAATCAATGAGAAACCAATCTATAAAGCAACTTTTCCCGGTTTTAATGGCAAATCTAACAAATTTATTTTCGATTATTACTTCAAAATATAAAATCAATTCTAAGGATTTCTAGGTATTCTCATGGACTTCAAATCATATCTTTGCTTTAAATGTATTAAAATGATATCAGAAAATTATTTTCGAATGAAATGAAGAGGAAACTCTCGGGTTTCAATCAATTCTCTCTAACTTGACACATAATTGGCAGCTATGCTGCATCCTTATAATCTCAATCGATAGTGATATGAGAACCAAACCAAACACGCAAGAAAAAATTTTTTATTTCCTTGGAATTTCTCAAAATCCTGTAGGATTACGCCGTAGAGAAAACACGAAATGATAAATCGATACATTTTTTTTTAAACATTTAAAGCACAGGTATGTTTAGTTCTGTTCCAGTTTTACAGTTTTCGCGACTCGAAGTAGCCAGTAATTAAAATTGCGTATTTTTATGGAAATTATTCAGCGAAATTTAATTGTTTTACAATTAAAGAGAAATTTTAAAAATATGCTTATACAGGAGGAAAAAAATTTGAAAGTGGGTCAAGATAACGTGCGAAAAAAAATTTATCAAAAACTATTCATATTGGCGATAATACATATTGGATGAAATTCAAAAGAAGAAAGAGGGAAGCAATCTTCAGAGGAGTTTTTCATCGCACATTTGGCAGCTGCAGTTAAAAAAAAATCAATTCACTGCTTGCAATAATACGAAAAAATAAGTAGTAATGGGTTTAATGTAGCATTAAACATACTCGGTGTTTTTACTTTTGTAGAAAGGAGAAATTGATGGAGTTACAGGTACCACATGCGCCTTCTAAGATTAAACTTCTGCTTTTAGGAAGTGATGCCCTTTATAGAGCAATTTCCTTAATAAAATTGTTTTCTTCGCATTCCACGTTTATTCCATAATAAATCTGACAATTTATAAGAAGTTTTAAATCAAAATTTCGGAAATTCAATACATTTTCTTTCTTTTAAAACCCACGTATTAATTAAAAAATAAATTTTAGCAATTTTCATTGAATCCATTTAGACCATTATTTGCAGAAGTTCTGACTAATGATATGAACTTGGCGGAATTGCTTCTTTAAATGGGCGATTTTACTTCTACTAATTTAGGAAAAAAGAGAGAGAGAGAAAGATTAAAATGCATATTCCTATTAGACAGATTCGTTATTCTTTTTGCTTGATTTTTTGACTGTATGCTTCGAGTCGAATGTTTGAGAACATACTTAAATGTTCACTTAATTCTTATAAATAATTTTATTAGCTTTAAAATTTCTTTGAAATATAAAAAAAATATATTTATTATTAAACCGAAACCAACATATAAAAATACAACAGAAACGTAAACTGAAAATATTCAGTTTCTGCCGTATTTTTCAGCTGATGTCAATTTCAAACTGAAAATATTCAGTTTCTGCCGTATTTTTCAGCTGATGTCGATTTCAAACTGAAAATGTTCAATTACAGTTTGTTTCTGTTGTGCTTTTCTGCTATGTTAATTTCCAACTGGAAATTTTCCGTTTTTAACATTAACTGAAAATTAGTATTTAACTTTTTTTAAACTTTGATTTTCGTTTGTCGTCTTATTATGGATTCCAAAACTCGTTAATTCGAATTTTTAAAACGAGATTTTAATGCAGCAGAACGAGGGCAATTTTGCAAAATTCTTCCATCGCTCGTTCGATTACAAAAGTGTACAGAAAATGAATAAGTTTAGATCCCAATTTAAAGTTGTAGAAGTGGCGTACAATGAATTCTATGCACTGACTCCCAACACGTTTAATAATTTCAGACAGACGGCTAATAGACTAATTATGTAAAGAGGTCCACACGGGAGACGTTTGGCCCGATAGATGAAATGACCGTTGCTATAGCAACATGCTCCTTTCCTTCCATCCTCTCGTGTCATATCGCCTCTCTCTCTCGAGGCTCAGAAGGATTCTTGCCTTTAATGAAATTTTCAACCTTGATAAAAATATAAACAATGACTCGGTACTCTACCTTAGCATAATTCTTTTTAGCTAAACTTACTCATTTGAATACGTACATACAATGGAAATTTTAATTTTGCTGATAAATCTACATAATTATAGTAATTAATCTATCCAGTGTAAACCAATGTGCTACGGAGCATAAAGTTGGGAAGAACTCGGAGATGTCATCCGAATGGTAACTAAAGAGACCGCCAGATGGCGTATTATATCCTAGCGATGATAGATGATGAAAAATGACATTTAGGCAACGTTAGGAATTCTCCTTGCATAGCACACGCATCCAGAAGAAAGATGCTGCAATTGAAGATGGGAACTAAAGAGAACGAACCATATTTCAAGATTAGGAACTTATCCAAACTTTTTTTTTCATATATATATAATCCCTAAACCAATTCTTTCAGAATTCTACATTTAACCTCATTTTAGACTTAGCATCTGGAAGTCCCGAAATGCTTTCAGAAACAAATCTTTTAAATGCAAAAAAAAAAAAAAGTATTATTTTAAGTACGCTTCCTATGCTTATTTTATCAGAAATATTTCTTGAAAAATGAGTAAAAATTTCTTAGCAAATCCTATAAAAGTTATAGTTTATTCGAGTTTTTCCCGCTCGCTATCGCAATTGTCTATAAATGAAAAATAAAAAGAAACGGAAATAGGATTAAATAAAGGAAAAGTTTTTCTAACGCAAAAAAAAAAAAATTTATTCGAAGTAATATTATTCGGAGAGTTTTTGGCTTGACAGTTTGTCGGACTGTATTCGATAGAAGAGCTGTACACTAAATGAAGCCTATTCAGCTACTCCTGAATGCAATGTGATTCTACATCCTGTCCTCTATCACACTGCAGGGGTTAGAAGGCACAACATCGTTCACGCATTCCTGAACAGATGACGTGCTGCGCTTTTCTTCCATAAATTTTATCTCATTTATTGATTATTGCCTCGTAATCATTTCTTAATTATATAGTAGTTTTTTCCCTCTATCCGTTTTTGATACTGAAATTCTGATATTATGGAGTTTACAACATTTTTTTTTGTTTTGTTTCTGTAATGGATGTTAGAAGAAATGTTTTTGCATTTTTAAGTTTCGGATTACGTGCCAGTCTAATGAAACTTACATTTTCAGTTTACGTTTCAGTTTTAATGAAATTTACAATTTTTCAATTTACGTTTCAGTTTTATTGAAATTTATATTTTTTATTTTAAACGAAATTTACAGTATATAAACGTCAAGTTAAAAATCTAAATAGTTTTCTTTTAATGCCGAATTTTGATTTAGTTGGATTTTATAGCTATTTTAGTTTTATCAAAGGCAGTGGGCTGAGACTACTAAAGCATTTGGAGAGGTTTGGGAACCCAAAGAACTGTTTTAAAGAGGCTTATAATACAGTGGGGAGCAGGCAGACAATGTTATATGTTACGGTCGAATGCACACACAGTGATTCCCTGGGGGAAGACAGTGGATACAGTTCCGCCACCCATTGATAGGCGGAAACCCTGTTATACACTGTTGGAAATTCCAGAAAAACCAAAGATTATGCCATAGAATTTACCAGTTTAATTACAGTTACACCTGATTTTCTCTCTCTTTTTTGTTTTTTTAGGCAAGTCGTATACTATGATAGGAGGGAGCCAATCGGCACAACATTTGGGTATTATTCCCTGCGCTATCACCTGGCTCTTTAAGCTTATAGCCGAACAAAAACAGAAAATTGGGGCTAGGTTTTCAGTTAGAGTTTCTGCAGTAGAGTTAACTGGAAGAAATGAAGTTTTGAAAGATCTCTTAGCAGATCAGGCTACAGGTAAGTTATTTATTTATTTTTAACATTTTAGTACTGTAAAATCGGAAATACTGTATAACGCTCGAAACATATTTTAAATAAATATTATCTGAAGTTCTAAAAACTTGATACGTAATTTTATTCTATTATTTTACTTTAACAATAAAAAAAGACAATAGTTTTCGCTCTTTCTAAATTTAATATTTTATTCGACAAAATATCAATAAATATTTCCCGATACGATAAATGGTTAAAAGTTTGACCCATTTAAATTAAGTTTTTGCTTTCTTTCCAGAAGATGGGATCTTTTCAACAATGTAAATTGTGATTACATTCCTTTAAAATGTAAAAATCTATGAAAAGATTGTCTTTTGCAATCCAATATACACCATTTTCCTCATCACTTTTAGAAATGCCTTCTGGAAATATTTAAACAGCAACCAGTAAAGTCTTGTGACAGCCAGCTTGTTCCTAATATTTCTTCTCCTACGAGATCATTGGAGAGGCAATTTCAGCTGTCGCATTAACATTTAATGCGGTACCATCATTTAACTTTTTTTTTCTTTTGACTCTATCTGATTACGAAGCCCTGCCAGCTCGATAGAAACTGAAGGATACACCGTTGCTGTTCTTTCCTCTGTTAATATACGAAAATGCCACACACTTTATTCCGTCAGCTCGTTTTCTCTCTAAAGTGCAAGATATATGTATTTTTGCGAATTAGTCGAAAGATTTGCATTGTCAACACGCGATAAAACAGCGTCAACTAGACGTATCACATCCAATTACAACATTTGCAGAGAAGTGTTCTCCGTGTGCAATAAATCCTTTAACAAATATATCATATTAAAAATCCTGTTGGAAAGTAAACAGTTTCGGTTATCGCGCCATAAACAGCAATTTTCTGTTCAAAATTATGGCGACTTATAACCAGTTAACAAAATACCCTGCTTCAATGACATTCGACACTATTCACACGGTCACACCTCACTAAAAGCTAATTCTGATAGCCGAATCTCTACTATAGTTTGCCTTACAGCCAATTACCTTCTAACATCTTTACAGCACAACACCTTGCATTTCCCATCTATATATAGATATATATATATAGAGAGAGGATATTAAAGAAGTGTGAGTAAGTCTGAGAGAAGTGAAAAAGTAAGAAAACCCAATTACTGTATCTCCTGGACAACTGTTAGGCTGCAGATAGCCATACTCGCGAGACAATAACTTCTTTTATTCCTTCTACTGTTTTATCAGGATTTGTCAGACGTTACGATCCCGAACCGCATTTAGCCACTAACCAGTTGATGCCAGAGACACTTTGCTAAGTGCAGCACCTTGTATTTGTGAGACGTCTAGCAAAGTATTTACCCTGTGAACGAAAAAATCCATTAAAACCCGATTCAGCCGAGACCTCTTTTACTTTATCCTTTCTTCGAGCAAAATCTCTCGGACTTTGTAGTCTTCTACTCACACATCCTGTCGTGTGATTGTTATTGGAAACCCGTATTTTACCGACAAAAGTCACTGCTAACAAGCCGAACGTCAAATACTGCACATTTTTTTTTCTTTTCTTCCTTTTTCTAACGATAAAGGTGGATATTCTTCGGTTGTTAGTCCGACTAGGCCTTTATATACACTAACTCGGTGCGATTTTTCGGATACAACACTAGTGTAAGGAAAGACAATCTATCGCCTGGCTGCACACACATTGTTAATTACGTGTAAGTACACTTTAATGGCGACAGTGATTACCGAGGAGCAACACCGGAGATTTATTTTTGGTATATCTACATGACGTCCATTTTTTTTTTTAAATCTATCAAGAAAAAGTCAAAAAGATGCTTCTACTGTCTGGCAACACTAAATGACTTTTTAATTGAAACAAATTGAGAAATAATAATCCCGTTGCAGGTCGATTAATCGATGTCGAGTATATGGAAACAAGATGGCGGGAGCACCATTTAAATATATTCCCGATGGTCGATGATTGATCCGCTGCTTTCCCAAAGCGTGTAGTAGTAGTTTAGTAGTAAAGTTTGCACAAATAACCAACTTTTTTCTTTTTATCTTATAAATTTTCCTAACCAATGCCAATTTTCTCCAATAAAATAGAACGAGTAAACCGTTTCGTGTGTTTCGTGTAGCTAAAAAGCTTCACCTGAGTCTTGATGAATGGTTCTTTTAGGAGACTCCACCCCACAGGATGAAAAATGTGACCTTAGACTTACATTCAAGGTTGTTTAGCATCATTACAGGAACCATTAGGATGACACTAACATTGATGTGTTCTTGTAGGTACTGAAGGTAGCGGGACATCGCCCGGAGTCTATCTGAGGGACGATCCTGTTTTTGGCACCCAACTAATGAACCATAGCGAATTAAGAGCACCTACAGCCGAGAAAGCTGCTTATTTATTGGACGCAGCCTTAGCATCCAGGAGTACAGGTAAGTAGTGATTTTGTTACAACTTGATGGATTTGTCTGCAACTTCATTTATCAAGTGACCGTTTACTTAATGAATTTTTATGAGGTTTAAAAGTTGCATAAGTTAACAATTTATCACGGAATTAAGCCGATACATTAAGGATTTAACTAAACATTCCTTCTGACATTCGACAAAAAGATATTCAGAGTCATTGCAACAAGTTTGGGCCCTTGTACAACACTGTAACGATTAATTAAAGCATCTCGGAATTCGAATAAACCAATAGTTTCTAGTTATGAAGCCGGGCTATTTCCATAAAGGATCATTCGATTGCAATTTCAGTTTTCATCGCTTCCACAACTTAATTATAACTGACAATGTATACTCCCCAAACATTTCGAGTTCTGTTAATGCAACCCAACAACATATACGACAAACATGACTTATTAAATCAGCGACTCCTGTATGTTTGTCTTTTCTCCGAAACCCATTGTTTAGTATGACTAGCAATAGGATATTGAGATGGTGAAGCACAAGTGCTATGTCAACACTGTTTGTGGTAATATCTGTTGCAGATGTGACTGACGAAGGACGAAATTCTCACTTTCTCTTCACTCTGCACGTCTACCAATACAGAGTCGAGAAGAGTGGAAAAGGAGGAGGTAAGCTACAACAGTTATTCAAATAATTTTTTTTTTTTTTAATTACGGTAGAGTTTCGAAAATCCGAACGACTTGTTCACGTTATGCTGTCCATGCATAACGTGACTTTTCTTCTTCTTTCGTTTAAGTGATGAAATTTCGTGAACTTTTTCCTTCTTGGCAGTTATTCGGATACTTTTTAATGGCTATCTGTTCGGATAATCGAAATTTTACTATTAAGACACTTCAAATTTTCATGTAGATACTTAATGGAATTTTTTTGGAGGGTCTTTTATCTGATTTACAGGTATAGATAATTAATGGCTTCATTTAAAAAGATTAAAGATCAATATTTCATAAATCCTTTTAGGATATAAGGTACTTTATGACTCCGTTTTCTTCAGGAATAAAACTGTCTAGCATAAATTCTTTATCCAAGCCATGATTCTTCGTCCATTACTTATCAGGTAAAAGGTGATATTTCACAAATAGAGTAAAAAAAAAGATGAATTGCTAGGTAGGCTATGCAGAAAAGATATGAATGCAAAGTGAGATCGTAAAAAGTTTAAGTAGGTAAGGAGATAAAGATAGATGGATAATATGAAGAGGGATGAGGATGGAGAGAGAGAAAGAGAGGAACGTGAATCAGATCAAGATTACGTCAGATTTCTACAGATCGAGTCTACCGAGATTTTTAAAAACGATATGGACAAAATTCCGACTAAAATCCTTACAAATCCAGGACATAATAAGCCATATTTTCGATAAGGATGTTTGGATGGTTTTTAATAATTACAAAAACACTAAGAGGGGGAAGACTTCTTAAAAGAAGTTCAAATAATTTAATCAATTAAATTATTTAAAAACATTCGCCTCGAATTAAATTTTAAACAAATCTAATAAAACTTACTTATTAAAAAATATTTTCTTTTTCCTAATTAAATCGAATATGGATTTATATTAAAAAAAAATTTAATTTGTGAGATGATAATGCAATATCTTTATTTAAGTTGCTGGAGGTAGGAGTCGACTTCATCTCTTCGATTTGGGGAGTTGCGAAAAGCACTCCAGACCCAGAGATGGCACTTGTCTGTCTTTGTCCGCATTGGGAAATGTCATCTTGGCTCTGTTCAATGGTCATAAGCACGTGCCTTACAAGTAAGTACCTTCTCCTAATGTTTCTTTTTTAATTAAATTGCAAAGACGACGATGTAGAAGGGACTTGAGGTTTTTCTTCCAACTGCACCAGAGGGATGGTACCGAAAAATCGATCAGAAAGTCTGACTTTAAAATTAGGATAAATTTGTCCGTTAGTATTAATTGTCCGAGTGAAAAAAAAAAAAAAGATATTTTTTAGCGTTAATGGTGTTTGAATTTCGTAAAAACGAGAAAGCGTATTTAACAACCTAACTGATCTAAAATTCCTAAACCGTGTATTTCTGGTTTGTAACATTATCCCGGAGCACTTCAGACAGTTAACATATATGAAATTTTTTTTTCTCTTCTTTCCTCTTCTTTTTTTTTCAATGTGCTGTAGTCTCATCTCTCTATCCCAAACACGCTCTGCATTATCGTGTTTAATTTCTTCAGGGGAATAAGCAGGTCATAAAACTACAACCATCACGTGGCTATATTGCATTCTTGTCATACACCGCTTTACCTGACAGTATCCTTTAATAGAAACTACATTTAATTACCTCTCCACTCAACGGTATTAATGCTTCACGTACGGATCTGGGATGTGAAACTATCCGAGCAAAAATAATACTTTCGTACAAATAATATTTTATGTCTCTGCATAACGTTGTTATGAGGTCTGTTAAGAGTTGTATTCGAAAATTTATTAGATGTGTCTGTATAACTGTAAGTATCTCTAAAACACCAAGTACAAAGTTACGATAGTTTAATACCTTTAAACTAGAGAAGGAATAAAAAAAAGTTTTAAAAATTATACACTTAAAAAGAAAATTTACGATAACATCTGCGTGCAGTTGGAAAGTACAAAACACGAGAATTGGAAATTGGAGATTTGGCTTAAAAAGAAAAAAAATCTCGTGTTTCATACACAATTGGGATATTTTTCACGAAAGAGCGCATCAGCCAAACAAGATAAATATTAAGAGTATTTACTATACAATGCACGTATAAGTAAGCGTGAATGAAAGTATTGTGTTGTTATTTCCCCAGAGACAGTAAACTGACCCAGCTTTTGAGAGAGGCTATGGGGAGTCTGACGTGTAGAGCTGCCATGATTGCCCATGTGTCCGCAGCCCCAACTCGATATTCAGAGACGCTCGCCACCATTCAATTTGCTGCCAGAATACATCGTATGAGAAGAAAGAAATTGAAAGTAAATATTGCATTTTAAATTTCATATTTTTAAATTAATTTATTCTTCCATTTTCTTGTACGTTTGTATGTATGTGAATGTCTTTTTTTAGTCTATAAAAAATAAAAAAAATCAGAATTCGAACAGATTTATACCGTTTTTGATTTATTAAGAGAAAAAGTTTATAAAACATTTTCTATCGTGTGATTCATGTTTATACTTCTAAGATAAATTACTGTACTAACTTCATAAATCTGTTGTTAGTTCGTATATAACCTGTTTTTATATGATGTCTTTTCTATTCTGGACGTATATATATATATATAATTTGATCTTGGAAAATTTACCGAATTCGGTAATGATTAATTATCCTTCAAGTATCGTGGATCGTTTTGAACCGTGCGGGTATCAGTTTCTGCTACATCCAACTTGGCAGAAAATGTCGAGCAAAAAAGAAAAAACTTAATTTTGATGACTACTCAATTAGTATTTTAATTAGAATTTCTGAACTGTTAATGAATTCGGATCCTAAATAAAAATTAGCTTTTAATTACTTAATGTTTATTTCGTTATTCCGAAATTTACTTTTCTAGAAAAGTTGGACGGTATCGGTTCGATGACGAATGCTGTAGAGCGTGGAAGAACTTAAGCTTTTTTCTTTTTATTTTTAAAAGGATTACGTTAAAGCTGTCGAAATTCATTCATTTTATAGCATCGAACAGCGGTTGATAATCCCACGCACATCATTTCTAAGTTCATTGCTTTTATGATATTCATTTATATCCTATGAGGATAATAAATGCGTACAAGTTGTGCATTTATGAGTTACATTATATCTAAAATTCTGTATTCGCTACGTAAAGTTTTCAATACATGGTGATCGAAAAAGTATATATAAAAAATTTTGCTTCTTAAAATATACATCACTTTTCTGTGTTTTTGTAATCGGAACATTTGAATTCACCATTCTGATAAAATAATGAATTTTTATTGTGATGAAATTTCTAAACGAATCCTCTGCCAAAACAAAATTTGTATCTCGTTTATCACCGGATTCTGGGACATATACCATCAATCAAAAACAATATGTCTACTAACTATGGGCATATTTATAGAACAAGATCGTTTATTTGATCGATATGTTTGCCTGAATCTTATTGCTTACAAGTTCTAGTACTTAGTATTGTCTATGATTATTTTTAAGGCAAATTTATAGTAGAAGAAATTTTAATATATCGGATATTCGAATTGATGATTTAAAAATTTGTTTTTAATACATTTATATACATACGGTGACTTTCTATTTTCAGTATTCTGGCGCAACTGCTGGTGACGGCGTGGATGACAAAGTATGTCGACCCTATGTTAGAATGCAAGCGGTGAGCGAAGACGGAATCAAATCTGGCAGCAGTGATCCCGATTATACATCAAGTAGTGAACAGTCTTGTGATACAGTCATTTACTTAGGTAACGGGGGAGTGCCATTAAGTGATCGTGAGGTGACGGATAACGAAGGGCCACCCGTGTCATTACCGATAACGTCTAAGATGATGAAGTCGAAACTTATCGAAACAGAATCGCATCGGCAACATCAACCAATAAAAAGTCAAGATGAAAATTCATCGAATAAATCTACGGCCGTCTCTTCGCCATCTAAACAACAAAGTAATACAAATCAAAACAAAACTGGAACCAGTAAGAGCACAGGTATAAGTAAACAACCGTCGCAAACTGCTAACATCCAAGAAACGGAACAGAACAGCACGTTAACAAAAGGGAGTCCTAACCAAAATACCAGGAAGTCAAGTGCCAAGCATCGTCCGAATCAAACAGCAAAACAGGATAATAGCACTCAACAAGCTGAACAGAAAACTGCAGCGAAAGATTCCAGCAAACCACAAAGTGATGAATTGTGGATAGACGGTCCGAGGTTTTCTAAACCGAAATTCGATTCCAGAACTTTGCACCAGCTGCAGAAAGAACAATGGGTCGATGGTCCCGGTATGTACGGTTATATGGACGATCACAAGCAGAACATGATAAGGAGATGGGTGGAAGAACATTCGCATCATATTGGAAAACAGCAAAAAGAAGTTTGGATAGATTTTCCAAAATCTGGTAAAGTTCCTCAGACTGCTTCTGAAAGTGGTGATGTGAGTAAATGTAAATCAGGTGATAGTGTAGATACAATGAGGCCGAGGCATCCTGATGGACATAAGGATCAGAGACATCACAGAACATGCTCGGAACCAGATGTTACAGCTACTGTTCATTATACGGAAGGAGATGACGACAGTGCTAGCAATTCGGCTGATGTAGACGAGACAGATAATGAAGAAAATACAGAATTGAGTGCTTATGACACAGAGCTTTCTGATTTTTGTATGAGTCATCAATACGAACCGCAAGACATAGAAGCTGCCTTGCAAAAAGCACAGATTTTATTAGAATATGTACAAAATGAAGGGGAGCATGCTCTAGAAACTATCGAGGTCGCAGAACCACACGAACCTGTTCCTACACAAGATTCTTGTCTTCAAGTCACTGAAGATGATATTTTTGCAGCTTGTGGTTACCAGAAAATCGAGAATCCTCTCCCGGAAGTGGATCAAGAGAGTTGTGAAGACAGACACCATCCATTAAGAATACTGAGCGAAGAAGATTTAAATTTACCTTCTTCCTTTACCGATTCTATCAGCATTGATTTCGAAAGAATGACAGATAAATGGAGACTATTGCGAGAAATCCACGCTCGCAGAGAGAAGAAACTGGAAAACAAAGCATTCGACGAACTGAATATGGCAGTTAGGAGTGATCTATTAACTGAAAGATTACAAAGGATAGCC
Source organism: Olivierus martensii (assembly GCA_000484575.1). Classification (NCBI taxonomy): domain Eukaryota; kingdom Metazoa; phylum Arthropoda; class Arachnida; order Scorpiones; family Buthidae; genus Olivierus; species Olivierus martensii. Next base: position 129,248 of record AYEL01054023.1, read on the forward strand.
CATTTTCACGATCTCCCTCCACAAATGAATTCGAGAGCACACGAAGCCAAAAGTGGTGCATCTTCGCCATCAAGCCAACCAACAAGTGCTCCGGTTCGCTCAACGCGTCTAACTCTTTCAGAAATGCTTTACGGCAGCCACAGTAATGAAGAAAATACTGAAAGTGATAACAATAGTATTCAGAGCGAACCAGCAGATTTGGATTTTGATAAATACGACTATAAATTCAATGTTAAACCAATGAACGGCTTAAAACTAGAAGCATTTTATAACAAAATCCATAAAGTTCCGGCATTTCTAGAACACCATATGAAACCTATACAAGCAGTGCCACCAACGTTAAATTCATCGAGATTCAATCTCCAGAAAGATGGAAATAAAAATGATTATGCACAGTTATCTTCTCTACGAACATTTCAAAGAACTGATGAGAACTACGATCATGGCAGAGAGAGTCCTTTCTCCAATCGCTTCACTTCCCTAAGACATCCCGATTGTGCTTCTAATCCCCATCTCAGTAAACATCCATCAATGTCACAACTGTCATCTGAACAGACTTGTGGCAATAATTTAAAATCTTCCACTTCAGATTTACGATCTCCTGGAAATGTTTCCAGCAATTCGGAAAATGAAGAAATGAGAAGTAATCTCATCAGAGAAATGTCCATGAATCTGCATATTAACCCATTATCTCCTGATGCATCAAAAGATGATTTGGCTCTATACTGTGATAAAGAACTGGATTCTAGTCAGACGGGTATGGCAAAATCTCTCAAATTATCTAGGTTAAAATTATCTGGATCTAGTCCGGAAAAAGGATCTAAAACAGATAATTCGAAAAATGGAAAATCTGGAAAACTACCTCAGAAATCTAGTCTTCATAACAGTAATAGTAAATTAACCAAACAGACAAACTGGGATTCTGGAGGAGTTATCAAAAACGCTCGATTAGCCAACAGTAAATTAGCTCCACATTCTAGCCCCACTAGTAGTTCGTCTGGAACTTTAACTTGTTGTTCAGTGAAACCAAAAGACAGATCAGCATCCACCAAGCACAAACATATTAAAGATGGACGATGTGAAAGAACCTACAGAGCAGGAAGAGAGATGGCAAGGAGTGCTTCTTCACAAAGCAATGCACTTAGAGAACGAGAAACTGCAATTTTGGATACATCAGATGATCAGATCCATAGTAGCAAAATATCTTCACCAAGCAGTCTTCCATCCCCATATCTAAAGGTTACTAGAGCTCAAGTTGCACCTCATTCCAGTAGTGATACCAGTTCTGATATGTTGGATACAGAACAGTTGTTAGTAAAGTGTACTAAAGTTCAACAATGTTCAGGAACTAGCAGTGGTTATGAAAGTATGATGAGAGACAGTGAAGGTACACCTCTTTCATCTTCTAGTCAGGAATCTGGCATAGAAGATAACAGAGATGGGGAAATAAGTGAGAGAAAAGGTTCCAGGAAAAAAGGTCAAAGTAAGTAAATTGTTACAATAAATAAATCAAATTCAATCAATGCAAATTTAATATTTTATTTAGGTTCTGGTCGACGCAGTCAATCTGTACCTGCTCCCTCACCTACATCACCAGCAAGATGCCCTCATGCACCCCATACTGTCAATCAACAGCCAGTTCCTCTCCGTATGGCACACATTCAGAGGTGGAATGGTAGAGTGAGAAAATCAGATGAAGAAGTGTGTTGTACTGGACTGTTATGTTGCAGGTTAATGGATTTTTATTGAATATCAATATGGACAATTGTCCTTTCAAATCCCCAATCATCTATCTTATCCTGCAAAGTTTCCAATCATTGTTGCTCTTCAAAATGTCTCGTTTTGAGTATGAAAATCTATTTATACAGCCAGCTGCACCAATTAAAGGTAGAGCTCTAAATCGTGAGTATATATTTACTTAATTTTAAAATATCATTATTTTTCAGGAAAAAAGATTTTTCAATTATTTCAATAATAAAAAATATAAATTTTATTCTGTTTAAACATGGAATGTTATACTAAATGAACCTTATTATTTTATAGATGCAGAAAAGAAATTGAAGAAGTTTCTGTTAAACTTAGTAGCTCAATAACCACAGATGAATGAAAATGTACAGTTCCAACCAATGTACCTACTGTTGTGTGTTTCTGTGATCCACATATTGAGGATTTATAGTTCTCTAATCCTAAAAAGTCATCCATCTTCCTGGTGTGGTTTTTCACACTTTTCCTTTTTAACAAGAACAATTTTGAGAGTTTTTATTTCTACAATTTTTTAATTAAGTGAACAAAACTTTTTTCTAAAATTATATTGTTAAAACATATGCAGGGTAAAAAAAAGCTACACATCTGTAGATCAAAGCTAGATGAAACCAGAGAGAATTTTTGTAAACCATTCTGTGGTATTTATTTATTTAAAAAAAATAAAAAAACAAAATTTGTATATTATGGAACAAAAAGCATTTGGCAGATGTGGGCACCAGTGCCTTTAATTATTATAGGATTGAAAATGTACAGACTTGTACAAAAATATAATACTTAGTTTTGTAATTAAATATGCCAAGTGCTTACAGTATTACTGGTAATCATATTGTTGGTTCAGTTTTCCACATCAACATTGGTATATATAGTTCATACAAAGATTCTGTTGTTGCAAATCACAATTGAAATCATCTTTAAATAAAAAAAATTTATTGTGAATTACAGACTTAAGTAATTAGTATACATTTGTTTTAAGTACATTTAAAGTTTTCACTTTCATATATATTATATTTATAAATTTGCTTATATATATATACACAATTAGATTTTATTCATATACAACTAGATTTATCTAAAGCATTATAGTTTTGGAAAAATTTTAAAATTAATTTTCTTTTCAAAAAACCACGTAAGTGCAAAAAGCAAGGATACTGGTCTTGCAACAGTTTCATCATAAATCAAATGATATGCCTCTGATAAAGGCAATTCAATTACTTCAATGTACTCTCCCTCTTGACTGTTTCCACCTCCCTGGTGAGTTTTCATAGCATTTGTCACTTCAGCATAAAACAAGGTTTGGATTGAACCAGTAACTCCAACTCCAGATCTACAAAATAAATTTATTCCATAAGTTTTAGCAATATTATATAAATAATAGGTAGGCATTTTCTAATTTTAATTAATATCATGAAATATTGTTTTCTTTTGAATTAAATTATTTATTTTAATACCGGTGAAAAAGGAGAGACTATTTATAAGAAATCATTAATAATTTATTAGAGAAAGTTTTTTAATTTTTAATTTCACTAGAATGTTTTTTTCTTTTACCTAAATGATGTAATTTTTTCTATGTTTGATAATGGTACATCAAAACCACATTCTTCCCACATTTCTTCCTTTACAATTTCTTCTAAAGATTCTTCTTTATCTACAATACCAGCACATAATTCTAATGTCACACCAAGTTTTCCAGGATATTTTTTAGTATCAATGGAATCTTTACATTCATCAATAGGTATTCCTCTATAATAAACAGCTGTATATACACAAAATAAGCATTATAAAGCATTATTCATCAAAATTTCCTCTATTTTTAACTTTGCAATTATATTTTTATAAATCAAGAATGAATATTATATTAAATAAAAATAAAAAACTAATAACAAGCAGTTATCTATATAAAAGTTCAATTTATTTCAATTACAGATATAAATGTTTATAAGTATGCATCTTGGAAAAATGAAATAAAATTATAATTTCAACTGGAATATTGTTATACATAAATTTAGAAGGTATTTGAAAAATTAAATATAAATAAATAATCAATGAAATATATTTGCTTGTGAATAAGAGATTATTATAATAATATTAAATTCAAAATTATAAGTCAAACTTTGTTATCTTGTTAAATATACTGCCCATTCAAATGATTAAATGAATACAAGATATTATTTGTCATATGTATAAAACTCTAATCACAAATAAAAGCATTCCAGAATAACACCACATACCATTGCATACATCAGTAGCACAGACAGAAAAACCCTCCACAGGGAGATTGATCATTTGGATCCTTGATAAAAGTCAGTTGAACATTGTGCTGGGTTATCAGTTGCCATAGTAACCAACATGGCAAAATTCCCTGGCTGTTCTGAGATGTACTGCATTTTTATAGCAAATGTCTTTTTACAGTGCTATCTGATAGGTTTTTTTTTTCAGAGTGGATATGTGCATAGTAAAAATTCACTCACTTAATAGTGAAAATAATTATATCTAATCAAGAAAGTCTTACAAAAAATAATTTACTTATTAATTTACAATTATGAATAATTAATTTACCTGGTCGAAATTGCTTGACAAACACCAAAGTTTTTTCATCAGTATTGAATATAACAATTGCTACACTGGAAAATTAATAAATTTAAATTTAAAACATTTTGATTATTAAAAAAAAGTTTATTTGAATATAATAATCATTAACAATAAGAATTATTCATTATAAATGAATTTTTAATCATATAAAAACTGTTTTCTGCATGTTTGTTTGATGAAAGAACAGTAAACATCATGTAAATAATATATTATACTTTTCTATTGTTATTTTAATAATAAATTTGTAAATACTGCTGGCATTTTCATACATAATATACATTAAAAACCTTTAATTTATTCATGAAAACATAACAAAAACTACTTATTAAATTTTCATTAAAAGATTGAAATAGTTTATAATACCACAATGTTATTCAAAATATTATTGAAAGTATTTTGATATTATAAAATAGTATATTTATAAATAAGCCTTATTCAAAGTAGAAAAAAATAATTTTATTATAGAAGTACTTTTGACTTCAAGAAATCATCATCAGCTTTACACAAAACACAATTAGAATATTATAAAATATTCTTTTTAAAGAAATTCAGTTTAATATAATTATATAAAAATATGAAATGAATTTATGATATTTGCACATATTATTTTGTGAATTTATAAATCAGTATTTGTTTTATACATTCAAAAATAATTAAAAATAAACTTTCATTTTTAAATGTTAAGATGAAATAAAAATGAAATTAAAAATTTTTGTTATGTCAAAATTTATTTAAAAATCTTCTGCTTTAAATAATTTAAATGAAAGCTCTACATGTAAATAATAAGGTTTTATCAAAAATCATTCAAATTTTTAAAATAATTTTGCATATTTAAAAGATATAAGTAATCCAACTTTTAACAGATTGTGCTGACTGGATATACAACATAGATATTACTAGATTACTAGGAATTATCTATTTGCCAGATATTTTTGCCACTTATGTATGCAATAAAGTTTAAATTTGCATTAAATATGAATAAAATTACAAACCAGATTACAAAGAACAATGAATTACTATATAAAAGTTTCAATTTAGATAAAATATGCAAGTTTATAATATTAAATATGAAATGATATTGTTATTTCTGTTGTTTTCTTCTTCTCTTGTTTAATGATTGGACTGAAAATTATTCATACGGAAATTATCATGTGTGAATATTTAAATACTCTATTTCAAAATATTTAACTTTTTTGTATAAAATTTATTACTGAAAATTTTAAAATACCATTTGGTTCCTGAAACTTAATAATCTATATATTCAAATATTTAATAAATCCCAAAATTATTTATCTTCTAATTGGTGAAGATCAGCCTGAATGTAATCTTTGTCATTGTGCCCTTACGATCAAACACATTTTAGTGGAATGTTCGTACTTTACAATGGAATGTTGCCTTCACTTTAAATCTTCTAATTTAAATCTAACAACCCTTATTGGTAATGTTTTTAATCGTTCCAGCCTTCTTGCTTTTTTGAGGGATATTTTTGTTATCTGTTATATTTAATTTCAGCTTTTATTTTTACTTTTTATTTATATATATTTGTTGTTGTTTTGTTTTTATCCTTGTGCTTTTACCATATTTTTTAATTTTGTTCGTTTTTTACATCCAATTGTTGTTAACTTATTTTTGAATTGTTACAGTTTTATTTTATTTCTTTTTTTACTGTTGTTTTTAATCATCTTGTTGTCATTTTTCTCATTTTTGCTATTTACACTACATTTGCTGTTATTTGTTATTTTATGATTCTATCTATTTTATTCCATAGTCGATTCACACATTTTCTTGGCGCAGCTTGGTCTGTAAAGCCCTTGCGCCATAAAACCACACACAACCAACCAACCAACCCAAAATTATTCTTCTAAAAATATTAATAATCTTAAACCTTTTAAAAAATGTAATTTTATTGTGTATATAGCAACATAATATAGGAGCTTTAACATACATAAGTTACTGCACAATTATGATGATATAATTAAAAACATCATAAAATGTATGTTTTCTACCTACAAGGCAAGAGATACAATAAAACTGTTGATGATAAAGCTATAATGCACAATTTATATCATATTTTAAAAGCAACTGTCAATAATAATAATGTTATAGATAGTGTCATTAAAACTCAACAGCAGTATATCATAGTTGTTAGTATAATAACTATGATACATGCTGTAACATAGTGTATCATATGTATCATAATGTATCATAGTTCAAGGCAAAATTTCAGTACTGCATTATAAATTCAATAATAAAATAATGAATTTTAAAGTATTACTCAAAAAAAATTTTTTGATATACAAAAAGTGAAATTTGTACAGATCAAATATATGATAGTAATAATATATAACAGGAATGCACAGACTTGTTAAGACCAAGGGCCACATAGAGTCACTGTGATTTATAGGGCCACCAAAAACTCTGAAAATTATATATCATATAATATTTATTAATTGCTTGTTATAAAGAAACATAATCAAAAGTTAACAAAGAATTTTTAATTGGATGCATGGTATTGCATTGATTTTTAACAATTTTTTTATGTTAGGTTCACTGGCGGAACTTGAAATTTCCCTGCAAAATATTATTCAGGTCCCTACCATAAAAATACAAAAATTTTTATCTAGATATTTTTATTAGAAAATAACAAAAAAGAACAAAATTGCATCATTTAAAACACAATTAAAAATCATCAAATAGAAAATATATTTAAAATTATTCCTTCTAATGATTTGGACCCCCTGCATTGCAGGATCCAGCACATTGTAGTTCTGCCAATTGTTAGGTAATAGCCAAATGCAAGATTGATTCCAAGCAGCCTTGATTGATTCTAAATTTTTATTAGTTAAGCAGCACTGCTACCTTGTACGTGTGTACAATTTCTTAAAATTACCTATTTCACATACATAAATACAATAAAATAAAATGTTTATTATTTTTTCTTTATTGTTTAAAAACATTATTATTGAACCACTGTAAAAATAATTTTACATCAGAAAAAAATTATTTGAAAATGCACTGTTCAAAATTACAAATATTTTGTTGATTGTATGACTTGTTAAAATAACATATGGTGAGATGGGCCACCAACAAATCAACAGAGACCATGGTTTGTGATGCCTTGATATATAAGGACTGCAAATCTTAAATAATATATTAACATATTTTTCTTATTTGCATGTATAAATGCACTCTAAATTTTAATAAGATTATACACACACTATTACTATTACATTCTCATATAATATATTAAATACCAGAAATTCTATATTTATGAAATTATCAAACAATCAAACAAAAGAATAAGCCATTAATATATATAATAGTTATTATGTTTGATTTCTTAACAATATATTAGTCATATTGATGTATATACAATAAAATTTTTGATAAGATTGCCAACCATCCTTTATTTTAAAGGACAGTAGTTTATTTGCAATTCAAAGTCCTTGTCCTTTTCTAAATAAGTAAAGGACATCAAATGTCCTTTATTTTACTTATCTGCAATAAAATATAATACATATATAAAAAATCATTCTAGTATGCAAATAGAATATTGTAGATTTAAATACCTGTTTCATGTTTTAAAATTACAGTAATACATAAAATATAAATAAAATACACTTCAATCTGCTTCCTAATCAATTCTAAGTTAAGATAAGCCTTTATAGCAGGAAAAAGGTTTTATTAACAAAGAGTAAAATGTTTTTGGTCTATTATAAGACCTGCTTCAGTACATAAACGCGAGTCTTATAATAGACCGAAAACGTGTTCTTTATTAGAGCTTTATGAAGTTGGCAATCCTAATTTTTGACAAAATTTAAAAAAAAAACTGGATTTTAAAATGAAAACTTTTGTCATTTTACATATATTTGACTCATATTTGTAATAAGTCATTGTCAAAATGAAAGAATATTTAACAAAAAAAAACCTTAAGATCTTTCAGTTTTAATTCAGTTAACACTGTCAGAATGTTTTCCAAAATACCATATTATACTTGGGAATAAAAACACACATTCATTAAGCAACATGAATTTACAACTAAAATTATGATATGCATTTTAATACATTCCTTTAAATATGTATAAAATTAGTATATATTAAAATTATTTACATTTATATGGCATATTTTTATAGAATAGAACAAGTGTTTTGTAAAGTTTCCAGTATGAACTTATTGGTACATTCACCAGGATGAGTGTTTAAATTTTAAAAATATTTTATTCTAGTTTCCAATTTTACAAAATGGCCATCAAAAGTTCACAAATAATTGCATGTAGTAATACTATACTAATAAACCATTACAAAATTATGAAAATTGATATTGGATTTTTCATTAGTGTTCTTTTTATTTGATATCATTTCATAATTCAAATTTACTTATATGGTAAATTCCAGATTATCAAGGTAAGATTATCTCAGATAACTCAAGTTAATCCATAATCTGGAAGTGATGTTCAATTATTGATATTTTTTCTTAGATGTGATATCTGAAAGAATTTTAAACACAGAGCTTTGTTTCTTTTTTATATTTCTCAGATAATTGTTGACTATCTAAATTAGAATCAAATTAAAATTACAAATATTGCAAATAAATAAATTTCTTGTTTTCTTTTCTGATAAATAACAGAATATTTAAATATCTTTGACTTATTATATTCCAATTTTACAATATTCCAAACTTGACTATTTTTGTAGCATATTGACTAGAAATACTTTTATGTTTTATTAAAAATATAGCAAAGCAATTTCTTACCATCTTGAAAATCTGGGTTCAATTCTGGATGATTTTACACTTTGGACCTTGTTAAATTCCAGATTATTTTATATACTTGAGGACCCAGGATCAAATCCAGATGATTATACCATCTTAAAGCATTCAATATTCCATTGTCTATTATTACTCCTAAAATTATTACTATTACAATAACTTATCAAAACATAACTCATCGTAAGTCAAGGATAACCTGTATATATATATATGCATGTAATATATTTTTTAATATTAAATGCATTATTCTGACTTTTGAGTATTTTGTAGATTATCAGGAGAATCAGTTAGCTTGGGAATTAATTTCTCAACTATCCCAGTTAATTAGGAATCTCTTTATATGATATTTTTACTAATAAATTATCTATAGTCTATAATGAGCCAATCTGTGATATTAAATCCTGACAAATATCAATAATTTGGAAGCCATCAAAGACAAAATTTCCTTACAAGTTAGATTATTATGTTTAGATTAACATTACTTTAACTTGTAATCTTGAATATATAACATTATTATATAATTGAATCTAATTTTTATATAAATTAATTTAACTTCTAATAAATAACAATATAAAATAAAAATGAGAAAAATAATATGAATGCTTGTGAAAATGAATATAGATAGATATTATTAAAACATGAAATTATCATCATTGTTATATGTATTACACATGATGTATTGAAATTACATACAACAAACAAGTATATGGTATTCTACAGTTAAAAACAAGCAAAATTTTTTATATAAATATTACAGCCAATTCACAAAGTGCCAGATATTTAACATATTGGTTGAACTGATTGGCCAATGTCTGAAATATGAATATAAATCAATTTAGTTCAGACTTTGGCCAATCAATTCACAATGTGGCTAGTGATGACTGCCAAAGTCTGAATTAACATTGAAATCCATGAATATGTAAAGTATGTTTTCTAATCTGATGATATTTTCATATTTGTTAAGTATTGGAAAAATCTAGCAAAATGTGCACTGACAATTCCTCAATTATTATAGAATATTTCTCAACTAGTTAATATCTTAAGGTTATTGTTGAAGTTTTACTAATATTAACTGGTTTCTTTATTAATAATAAAGCAATTAATCAAGTAGACCTGAAGTTTAAATTACAAAATGTGAAGTCAATATTGAAAATGTTGTAATATAGTACAGACTCTTTAGAAAATTGCACAGATCATAATTAGACAAGTTGCAGATGAATTTCCAAAAGAACTGGACATGCAATTCTGTCTAGTGTGCAATTTCTAAGATAGTTTTTTAAAATATATATTTAACATAACAAAACCACCGATTCACACTTTTAATCATTGATTGGTGGGAGAGAAATTATTAATTCTCTAATGCAATAGTGTTAAACTCAGATCTTGTTGAGAGCCATTTGACAGACAATGATTATTAAGAAGGCTGCATAAGAAAGAAAACAATGTTGAGAGGGTTGTCACTAAATGTTCAAATTTCTTTCATTCCCAATTGTTAATGTTTTACAAAAAACTGTTGTATAGGAAAATAAATTTTGAAAAATTCAGGATCATCATGTAAATGAAATAAAGAATATTGAAAAATTAAGTTTGTTTTATTTATTATTTGAATTTACCAAGTTTTATTATATTAGAATGTTTATGAATTATATACAGTAGCTAAAATATGTAAAATATATGACAGTTAAAAATGTTTATGGCTATGGAACAGACTGACTGAAGAGTGCTGAGGGATACATGCAGCTTGCAAATCTCTAATTTGACATATCTGCTTTATTATTTCAAACTGCATAGACAGTTTCCTAATTCCCTTGGAACATTTATCTGTAATCAATTTAATTTGATCTTCATAATTTTTAGATGATATTCTGATACAAAAGTTGTACCTAAGGAGCTGGTACAATATTCATAGCTACAAAAATATAATTTTTAATTAAATTCCTATTTCATCTATTATTAATGAAGGATACTGCATGCAACTATTAAACTAAACTGTTTCTTTAACCTAAATAATTCAACAAGCATTTTAAGCAGGAATACTAAGATTTATTATTAGTAAGAACAGTTACTAATAATATTAGGCAGCAAAATGTTTGACCTTCTATGGCCTCCCCAGCAATATCTAACAAGTGTGTATGTCTTATTCTACATAAATATGTCATATATCCCATCCCAGTTAGGATGGTTTACAAATCAGCACTTCAATATGGTTCTGCATTGATAATATTAGACTCAACTTTTTTTTCAATTAAATTTTGGCATCTTATAATTGGGCCTGACATCTGAATCTACTTGTAGTTGGTTTTTAATTTTTTTGCATACAGTCTTATTATTATTCTCATACAATATCCATGCCACTGTTTTGTCTAAAAATCCAACTCAACTCTTTCTTGCTTAGAATCAACCTACAATGTGTATCCACTATTTTGAGAGATCTAAACAAGGAAACTTTATAGATCCATGGGTTGATGATAATTTTGTAATTGGAAAGAGTATTTATATTTCTTTCTTAAACACTTCAGTGCAGTAAAAATGTTTATATTTTTAACATCTCTGACTGTAAACATGTACAGAAGGCCCATAATATATGTCATAGCAATATACATCATTGATTAATAAGGGATAGTAAACTCAATATACATCGAAGGTCTTCATATTTATGTTTGATCAGAACATATGTGTCTATTTCTCTTTAATTTTTTCTTCCTCCTCCTGCATTTAAGCTCATAACTGCATACTTATACAAAATATATCATTCTGTAAAGTTGTGATCACCTATATGATTGTTTTGCTAAAATAACATGATTGATAAATGATAGTTGAATTTATGCATTGATTTATGTCTTGCATTTATGAGCATGTAGATGAAGTTAGACTCCTTCATCAAGAAAAACATCAAAAAACTTCAATCTTAACAAGTAATCAAAAAAACAGTAGGAACTTCAGCCAAGATGCAGCAACTTCAAGTGTTGAGGAAAAGCAATTGTAATAAGAATAATAATAATTGTTATTTTTATAAAAATGTGTTATTAATAATTTCATAATGTATTTTCAGTTTTATTTAGCAATTACAATAAATTATACTATATTGCAGTTTAACATATAACAAAATAAGTATTTCCTATTCATATGCTTATACCTTCAAAAAGGGGCAAGAGGGGCAGTTGCCCTGGACCTTAATTTATAATTCAATATGTTAGAAAAAATATATTTGTATATTTTTATACTGTTTGAGTTTCAGTGTTTGTCAAAATTTGAAGTTCTCTATGAATGTTTTTGCTTTTCTTAATATATTTATCACTGTATATTATATCACTGCTAATGTTAAAGTGTGCAAAGCTTCTGTGAAATAAATAAATGTTATAATTGAATAAATATTAAATACCATACCACTGCTAATGTTAAAGTGTGCAAAGCTTCTGTGAAATAAATCTTATAATTGAATAAATATTAAATACCATTGTCCACAATTTTATTTTAAATTTTGAAGGGCTTCAAAAATATTGGTTGTCCTGAGCCTCACATTTTCTCTGAAAGGCACTGCACTTTCCATATAAATTTGAATGTGTTATTTGGGCTGAAATGTAATATTAACATAATACATTAGTTCAATGGAAAATCAATATCAGATATATGTTATTTCTATAAAATCATGGGTTTTAGGAACGCAGTCACAATTGTATATCAAGGAATTGCATCCCCTAGTTAAAACCAGAATCAATTCTATCTTAAAATTAATGTTACACAGAGTAAATTTCATATATCTAATACAATCAGTGAAGAAAATAAGCAAGCAATTTCATTGATTTAAACAAATTACAATGAATAATTGATCAATGTACAAATAGTTTCTTTGCAAAAGTAAAAAGTGATATACAATTATGCACTTTGTCAAATCAAAAATTCATTAACTGAGAGATACTTGTATTTCATAATTCTGCAGAACCTTGTGATAAGTCTATGGAATGCCAGTTAAGAACCATTGATTTAGATGAATATAATTATGAAAACTTTTCCAACATATGTGCAGTTTTCTTTATGATAATAAAGGCAAAGTCAAATCAATTTAATTCTTTAAAAAAAGCAAATTTTTTTTTGTTTTTATTAAATAATTATAGTAATAAAATAGAATTAATATTGAAATTTTTAAATTTCTTTTTCATTATGTCTTTTAGAGATTAAAAATAAATTTAAAAATTTCAATATTAATTCTAGTATCCAGGAAACTTTTTTATGAGTAATTTATCAGTATCAAAATATTATCTTTAATTCTTAAAAAATTACAATAAATATCTGATAAAAATTTTAAATACAAATCATTATGATTTTACAGAAAAAAAATTTAAACAATAATCATAAAATAATTTTCTCCTGTTCTAAGGGCCTAAGAAGGAATTATTGTTGCATTAATGCTTAAATTCAAAAATCACTTGGCAATTAGTAATTAGGATATTCTAACACTGATTGGTAAGAAACAGGCTAAATAAGTAATAAATACCATAAATTATTATATTATAGTTTATGTAATTATTCTTATTTTGGTGTTTTTGGAATGCCTTAAAATATATGGATCTATAACTTCCTAAAACTCAAAAATTAATCAGGAAATTTACATTGGAATTAATGGGAATTTTTTAATGTTATGAATGTTTATTTAATAATTTTCAAGACATGTATTACAATCATAATCTGAAAGACAGAAATTTAAAATATTTCTCTCTATATACAGGGTGTAAATTATCTCCTTCAAAAAAACTACACTACGATGTAGACAAAATATAAAATATTTCTCTCTATATATACAGTATATCAAAAGTTTATTGTTTTTGTTAAAAAAGAAGCTTTTGTTGATCAATAATGAGATAAATTAAATGAAAAATAAATATTGTTATATAAAATTGATAAAAATTTTGAATTTAAAAATTCAAAATTTTTATCAATTTCATATAACAATATTTGATTAAAATAAATTTTTATCAATTCTTAAAATATTAGTTTTTATTTATAAAAATGTCTTTTCACAATTTTTAATGACTGCATTCTAATAAAATTTATTTGATGTTAAACAAACAATAAAATAATTAATTCAGCGAATGAAATGAATGAATTATTTGTAATTACTTATACAGCATAATTCATATACCAAAATTAGTTTAATCATTTTCTAATTTTATTATATACAATTTAATTTTATTTCTTATACAAAGAATTCTCAATCAAATTTGTACCAAATAAATTCATTCATTATAATTAGCTTTACAATGGAGTTAAATAATAATTAAAACTTATTGTAATAATTATTTAAATTTATAAATAATTTTTTTATAGCATTATGAAGCAAATGATAAATAACATATTGTTTTATAATTATTTAAAAATGAGAAAAAAATCTATTAAAATCTATGCACATTTACCATTTGAAAATTAAATGATCAAATAGAAGTTTTCAAGCAAATTTATTAAGAATACAAATATTGATTGAGATACCTCATCAGTAAAAATTAGATTATTATAAAGGTAATTCTTAGTTTAAGAATTCCTGATTTACAAATTCCTAGATTTCCAAATTTTTTTTCTAATATGAAATATCAAAAAAAAAAAAAAAAAATCAAAAATATGATTATTAATTGTAATAAAGAAATTCTGCATCTAAACATTCATAAAAAAGCATTTAAACACATATACATACTATACAATATATTACAATTAGTTTTTAGCAGAAATTCCATTGTATACTTCAAAATGCAGCTGAGAAGCAAAAGTAGCATGTCCTCTGGTTTTATCAGTTTATTATGTAATAACATCTATTCCCAAATTATGCCTAAGATAACAGTTCATCTGCATTAAAGCTCATCTGCTTATCTGTCAATAATAATGAATAAAAATTCTTCAACATTAATATGACATAACTAACTTTATTATTATAATTTGCTCAACTTTTTTAAAGGCTATATTTTAATTTATTTAGATAAATAAATCAGTGTTTAGTCATACACTATTGATTTTATTGATCTTTACTTAATTTTATTTGGTCAAATTGCATTGTTGAGAATGGAACTCTCAGTTTATGATTAAGTCTATGGAAAACTGATACTTGGTTTATAAGTTCTTATTTGATAAGCTTGCTCCAGGAATGAGTTAGCTCATAAAGGCCACAACTACTGTATTTATTTTGTAATAATGTATGCTATTGAAGCATCTTTGTATATATTAACATACAGGATACATATGTTACCATCAAAACCTGATTTGCCCAGTTGAAACTAGTTCGAACAAAGCCTGTTCATGAATACTAGTATTAACTAATCAATATTAAAATTCACTATATTTGTTACAAACTTCTGGTTTTCACTAAAACTTCTCTATTTAAAACTCGATATGACTAGTGAAAACTAGTATTACCTAAAATTTCTTTTACGAGGATAAGCCTGATATCTTCCTAATCATGCAATCATGCACTAGGGGGGAAACCTAGTAACTTAAATCTACAAAAGAAATATATTTATGAACATAGTAACTGAAATTTACAGAAGAAATATATTTATAATGTACATTATTTGTTTCTGCATGGAAAATTGTTATGACATTTAGAGTTGAGAGAATTCTTTTCTTTTTGCACAAGCGTCTTTTCAAAATGAAACGTTTCTCACAAACACAATGTGTGAACCCTTGTGGTGTCATCGCCAGTTTCCTAGCTGCCATCCTCAAAGAAATATTTGTATCTGGTACCTCTTCGAGCATCAGGAACTTCTCCCAATAAACGTCAAATTTCAATCTACAAAAGATATTTTTTTCATAATCATATTTTGGACATTCTCTAAATAGTAACAAATACATAAAAGATACAAAACCTATCTGCAATATAATTTATCCACCTTTCCATTCTTAGTTCTAATCTTCATTTTTTTCCAGCACAACTCTGATGATATTTCGAAAATCTGCCTTTGTTCTGTCCCTATCCAGGATTGGGATTATGACATCATCTCTTATTTCAACAGAGGGGTGGATGGCATTGGAGATATGATTCATTTTATTGGCCTGTTTAGACAAATTCCGTGAGATTTTCTCCTGGTTGATATGATGTAAACTCCACTACGACCACCTCATGTTCTTCTTTAGTAGGCATTTCAGCTTCGTTCTGTTACGCATTCATCTCCTCAATGACTTTCTGGAGTTCGTTCTGATCTTCAAAATTTTTGAGAACATCTGATGGCAATGCTGAAGTTGTGAGTCCTATTCTTGGGTCTATCCTGAACATGGCTTGATAGGACGACTGTTTTATTCCAGAATGAAAAGCTCGGTTTTTCATAAACTGAACAAATCAAAGGCCTTTAACTAACTACTTCTAACTAGTAAAAACTGTAAATAATTGCAATTTTACTGTTGCTTAGGATCATTTAATTTAACAGTCAGATGGATGTGAGAAAACAAAATGTTTGACAATTATTTAGGCGTATTTATTATGCAAATGTGACACAAGTGGGTTAGTGCTCAAATATAAAACATCAGAAATAGTCTTAATGCTTTTTTAATTTCAGTAAATACAGTAAGTCCTTGATTTATGAGATTAAATTATTCATCCAAACAATTCCCACATAAATCAAAAACTGTGTCTAAAATAATGCTTAAATTCAATATACACAAATGAGTGCATTAGAAAACAAATGGTCAAATGAAATTTATGAATGCATTTCAAGCAAAAACAAGTGAATTTAAGGCCATAAGCATTATTTTTGCAAAAAAGCAAGTTATTTAATGAATTTTTCATTGGTATTTTATGAAAAATCAATAAAGATAAAAATATTTATGCATCTATGTATCTCTGAAACTGCATAAGTCAGAAACCCACTGTATAAAAATAATAAGCTTATCTCATTTTACCATCAAATTACTGTCACTATCAGCCATTTTGTCTCTGTAATCACAGATTTAGCAACTGAACTGTTATTTTTGCAAGTTTAGTTTAATTGCTGGTGTAAACTATCATTTATGTTTAACTAATGTCAATGAAACATAACTTGATCTCAAATGATATTTTAAAAATGCCAGTTTTCACTAAACTTGACTGGTGAAAGAAGCCAAAAGTCTTTTAATATATTATGAAGTTTTAATTTCTGGCATTTTTTATAGATGGAGCTATTATGTGTAATAATGAGGATTCAAAATTGGAGAACATTAATGAATTTCATGAAAATCTACTAATTAGTCCAAATGTTATTAATGGAAGAATACAGACATACAAAAGTGAAAATAAAATTCTCATTGTGTGAAGAAGTTAACTCCGACCTATTCTTTAGAAAGCAAGATTTTTAAATTTAATTTTAATTGAATTAATTTTCAGTTAAAATTAAATTTAAATTAATTTTGTTCATATTTTATAGGTTAAAAATATAAAATATGAACATTATTACTCCATTTCATTCAAAGGAAAAACATTTATTAAAGTTTTATTTTAAGGATTAATTGAGCCGTTCAGAAGCCAAATCGATTAACTCCACAAAACAAAAAGTGGAGAAAAATTATTATCTAATATAAAAATTAAGTCAGCTATTGATAAATTAGGATGCTTGCTACAATTTGGAAGCAGCATTTTAAGATGAAAATGATGTAAATAGTTGTTTCTAGATTGTAGCAAACATCCAAATATTCCATTAGTATGGTACCAAACTTATTTTTACATATTAGATATTTTTGTAGTAGATGATAATTCTTCATCATCCTGAAAAGATTTATTCTATGTTTAAATTTGTTTACTCCGCTGATTTAATTTGGAATTATGTAAAATATTTTCTTTTAAACATTTTAAACTTATTTTATTCGATCGTATTGATGTTAGATAAATGCCGGTGCTTTTTCCTTGAATAATCGAATAATAATAATGATGATTTACAAAACGTAAGTACATATTTTTAAACAAATCTTTCATTTAATACTAATTGTTCAGAATTTAATATACAATATTAATATAACTGAAAGAATCTTGTAACTTAAAGTAACATAACAACTATCATAACAGTTATCAAAAGCAAAACACTGTATTGGTTATTTTTAAAAGGAAAGATGTTATGATAGAATAAATCCATATACCGTATTACCAAACTTAGTTCTAGAAAATTTAGATGAAAAATATTTTTACATATAACTGATATATTTTATTTATCTATAAAGAAGGATTAAATGATTCAAAAATGCGCTCTGGCTTTAGATTTTGTGAATCATAATTAATTATAGAAAAAAAAAATATAGTATAATTAGTATTCAGGGAAAACAACTTAAATTAGATAGATAATAAAAAAATAATTTAAATCATTAAAATATAAAATAATCATTAAATAAAAATATAGTAATAATATATTTTGTATTTAAAATAAATTGAAACTTTTCATTTTAAATCTGCGTTTTGGATATTGCTATTTATTGCTTAAGTAAATGACTTGTTGTTTGATTGGTATATTTGCACGTTGATGATTTGGAAATAACAAACATTATTAAAAATATATGTTTATTAAACTTTCTATTAACTCTGGTAACTATAAAATTAGAAATTGAAGTATCAGCAATTAGGAAATTAATGATCTTTTTTCCTCAGACTTTTAATATAAGTTGCATTGGGAAAATCCATATTTATAGAAATATTTACATTTAAAATAACTTAAAATATTAATTATTTTTTTACATCAGTATACACTGCTAAGTTTATATCTTTTAAGTATTTTCAATAAATAAAATATATAATTATTTATTACTGTAATTATTAATCCAATTTATTAATCCAAAGCTTGAAATTATTATAATAGTAGTGACATTATAGCCTATATAATTTATTACTTTATTTTATTTAAATTAATGACAATTTGAATAATATAATAATTCAATGCCTATTTAAACACAAATGTAGTAATTATGTTCTAGAAGATTTGCATATACTGTATTGTAAATTATTTTTTATTTATTGTATTCATAGGATAAATAATTTTTGAATGAAAATAATTATTTTTCCTAATATATTTGGGATGTGCATAAATTATGCTATATATTTTCTTTATATTGTTTGATTTTACTTCTTGAATACTTTTTTAATTTCTTACATAAACTATATCAATCGCAAAATTCCTGTTCTTTCGAGAAAAAAAATTTTTAATTGAAATGTTTTCTGTAAATCAAATTTTATTTTCGTAGGAAGTTTATAATAATTTTACAATATTTTGTAAAAAAACAATATGCAATATACTGTTTATATAACAAGAAATTTTTAAGCCTTTATTTTTCTTCAATTTTTTTCAGTTGTTGGATAAAGTATTTTGTATCCATCTTCTTAAGTTATATTTTGCCATAGGCGACTGAATCTCCAAGTTATGTTTCTGGATATTAAGATAAGAAAAAGAATGAAAAAATTCTGTTTTTATCATTATTTTATTCTGTAAAAGTGTAGCGTAGCTATTCCAAGAATATATTCTATATAAAAACAAAACATTTCAAAGCGTTTATCCGCTAGGAAATAGGGCACACGTGATGGAGAAGTAGAATTAACTAAGATCAAGAAATAGAAATAATTCTAGAATAATGATGCGAGAAGGATATGTGAAAAATGAATTTAATGTGAAAACCACAGTACTACAAATGCAATTTTTATGATATACGGTAGATTTAACTAAAAACATAGGTTTGCATTAATGCTGATATGAAGAATATATGACGATAAATGTTCCATGAAAAAACGCATTTCTAAAAAAAATTGTTCTAAAATATACTATATAAAATATTATTTTTTAATATTGTGAGAAAACTGTAAAAATATTTTACATTATAATACGGAATATAATTCTAGTTGCTTCGTTAAAATTTAATAAACCGATGAGTCAGTGTATCATGTGAGTCATGGGTATTTGTTTAACATCGATTTGACCTGACTTTTATAAATAGCATTTATTTAACTTTTTCATACCTTTATTAATACGACCACAGAATATTAAATAATTTAAATATGAAGAATCTAAAACATTAATTTGAAATAAACTTTGTGTTTTTTTCTTCTATCCAAGGCGAATGAAAGCATCTGAAGAGAAATAAAGAGTATGCAAATATTGTATCTTTCTCTTCGAATAGATTAAAAAAAAGTCTGTAGATAATAATAGAACATCTATATTCGATACAGAAGTAAATGCAAATAAAGTTGAATTATTATTGACATTTTACGATATTGGGATTAAATCAGTAATATTTCATAATAAGCCTAAGAACTTTTAATAAATTTAAATTGTTTTTCAAAAGAATGACAATGTATCTTTCTATTCGTTATAATCAATAAAACATGAAGAGTTTAAAGTAAGCGTTATTCTTTTCCAATAAATTAATCAATATTAATCATGGAAAAAATTATATAATAATGCTAATGTAATTGCGGTAATTAATTTTTGACAACCGTAATTATTAATAATTATGAATCACTAAGAAAGAATAACATTGTAAGGAATCTAAACCAATCCTTCTGAAAACAATAAATTTATTTTCATCACTATGCTTAAGTGTGTTCATAATACAAGATTGGTATAAGACGTTACAATTAACAATGTGTCTGAGCTTTATTATAGAGAAAGTAAAATATTGCGATTCTTATTTTGTTTGGATAGCCTCATATTACTGGAAACGGCCTCGCATTAGCCTTCCATAAAACGAGAATTACGTGATCAGAATTTGTAGGTAAATAATTTTTCATTTCATATTACAAAGAACTGTATATATTTTTTTAATTATTATAAAATGCCAACACTGTGTAACTGTTTGTTAAATATTTATTCAATACATAAATTTTCTTTGAACATCAATGTAAAATTTTATATAAAATTTTAAATCTCTTTCATTTTTAAAAAGATTGAATTTTATTATGGTAAAAGTTTTGTGGCGCCAGCTGTTGAGAATATTTATTATTATTTATAAAAAAAAAAAAATAAAAATTTTTATATTAAAAATGATTTAATTGATAAAATATGGCAGTTAATTTTAATTTTAACGGATGTTTAGATATTGTTATCGTAATTAGTGAGGAAGAAGAACAGTAAAACTAAGTCCATAATTTCAACCAGTGTATGTATATATATATATATACTATTTTTTTCGAAGAAAGAATATAACTCAAATGGGAATTTTATTACTCTACTTGTTCGGAAAAGAAAGAAATAATACTGTTCTTACTATAAATAAAAAAAAATATGCAGATCGATAGTATTTTTATTATAAAATCGTTCAGGAAATTAAAAGAAAGAAAAGAAGAAAACAACCGGAAAGATTGTATTTAATTCAGGAAAATAACCGATTAAATATTTATTATTCATCTAGAAAATGTCATAGGATCAAACATCTGGATTTTATGACAACTTGCTGCATCGATTAGGAGCTTATGCCATCTTAGTTACATCTACATTTATTTAATGTTTTGAATTTTTAATATTCAGATTTTTATATTATATTTGTTACAGTTCGTTTTCTTATAAAATTGACACTAAAAAAATAATAAAATAAATATTTTCTTTAACATCAAGATTCCAGATAAAAATGCCAATATTCTTTTATTTCAATGTCTGTTGGGAATATTGTTATAGATGAATAACTGGGCAAGTAGAGAATTAAAAAAATATACATTATATGTTAAACGTGGAATAAAATGGAGATCTGAACATATAAGCCAACTTTTATTTTAATTCGCAATTATTTACCGATTCAAATGCAACCAATTTATTAATTCATATTATATGTAGAATATAACTTCTAATATTTTAAAATAGAACTACTAATAACTTTATATTATTAATTTAATAAAACATTGTAATTTTATAAGCCGTTCTTTCCAAAGTTTTTATAAGATTACCATGCTTTCTGCTAAGTTCCTCCGCTAATAACTTTTGAATTAATTATAGATTTTCTATGAAATTTCGTAGGATTAGTCTGACATTAAAAGACGTCAATGCCACAATTTGTATCGTATTTCATGACCTATTCAGTAATGGTTAAAGTTTAAAATTCTTAAATATTAATATCTTTGGACTAGTTGATGATTTTTACGATGCTGAATGTCGGGAATGTCATAGTACTAAAAATGATATTTACAGTATATAACTCTAAACTTATAGTTTCAATCATCTAAACGATTTTAATAAAAACATATCATTATAAATTTAATAATGATAAAAAATTTACTGTTGAATGGGATGACTCTCATCATCCACCGGAGCCGACCGGTCTTGAACGATCCCGTACTTCCTTCTCAATCTCTTCTAGTTTCTCTTCGCTGATGGGCTGATGGCGCCGCTTCCGCCATTTTTCAAAGTTTTCGTACCGGTCTTGAACGATCCCGTACTTCCTTCTCAATCTTTTCTAGTTTCTCTTCGCTGATGGGCTGATGGCGCCGCTTCCGCCATTTTTCAAAGTTTTCGGAAAGGTGCGGGGGATCCCTGCCCAACACCGTCCTGGCATAGTTGTACGCAGCCGATTCCAGACTTTGAAAACTTTCCACGGCCTCTTCTAATCTCTCTCTCTCTCTCTCTCTCTCTCCCCCTAAAAATTTTCTCAGCATTCCGAAAAAAATCAAGCACATTAATATAATCACAGTCCGGTTTAACAATGAATAAAATTTGTTTCATCAAATTTTTTGTCATATTTATATTTTTTTCAATTACTTAAGCAAATTGGCAATAAAAATTCAAACATTCATTACAATCCATGTTAAAGGCATTTAGTAGCCTCCTAGACTCTATCCTACTCGGTATACGAAATAACAAAAATGTTTATGATGTTTTTCTATACTGTATATTTAAAAAGTATAATAATTAAGCTTCCAATTAATACCAATTAAGACGATTATATATTATGAAAAGGGTATAAAAGTATTATTAAATGCGTTTTATGCAAAAGAAACAAAAATTTTAAAGAAGAGAAAGATTTTAACTTATTTATTTGATCGAACTATCGAATATTTCGATTTATTAAAATATTTCTTCTATCTTGTAATAGAATCACATATAAACATCAAAATTAAAATTTATATAAATTAAATAATAAACAATTTATAAAATTTTGATATTCTGTAATAATTTGCTTTTGAATTGAAATCAGAGGATGGCTAACAAAACGAATCATAAAATTATTTTTTGGAAAAGTCATTAAAGTTATGGATACAGTGAATTTCTTAATGTATATTACTCATTTATATTTCTGATAATCATATTTTAATCTTACTTGTTAGTATAATTTGTGTCAGATAACCAAAAATATTTGTGCTATTTTTAACGTCGTATTTTAAGAAAACTATAGAGAATATGTGAACAATAATTTTTTGTTATAAACAGCATCTATTTTTTTATTATTATCAATTATGGTAATATAAATATTTTTATATCTTAAAGATGACTATAATATAATTAGTTAATCCTTTAATTTATTTAAAAATAGCTGATACTGAAACTTAGGTTTCCTTGAATTTCATTTTAAAATTATTTCATAGATTTTTATAAAATTCAGCAAAATCATAATGTTGAATACATTTTAATCTGCATCTTTTAGCATATCAAACTAATCAATAGGATGTTAGAAAAGTATGAAATTATGTCGACTGAACGGCTTTGTAGTAAAATATTTTTTTTTTTATATCTGAGGAGTTGAATTCAATTTAGAGTTTCACGCTTCAAGATATTTTCAGGATTTTAATTCTAATCTGACCCATGAATCCATGAAATTTTAATAAATCAATATCATCCTTCTATCTGATAGCCGAGCCAACAAAACAGTGTTAAATGAATATAGATTAAACGATTATAAATACATACTTCCCTATAAACAAAAGTTTTCTTTTAGAAAAATATTAATTCAAAATTTTTATAACTGATTTACAATTAAAAAATTATTTAAAATTTTTATTTAAGATAGTTAAAAGTTCAGTTCAAATATAATATAAGTCGTCATTAGAATATCTTTGTAGACTAACTGCGAGAAAACAAACAGATACATTTATATCTTATAACTTTTCGCATACATTTTAAAAAATGTTTGAAATCGTTCATAAATGAAAAATACTTTTCCATTTACTCTTATTAGTTGTCATTCTCCTTTGAATCTCAAATAATCAAGTAAAGTTGTTTTATTAATAGCGTCCTGTAAAATTTTCATGATTAAAGTAATTTTCATATATTTAAAATTTTTAAGACAATATCACCATTTCCAAAAAAAAACTCTCTTGCCTTCCCATTTTTCATTAATGATATTTTTAAAATTCACATTCGTTTTTTTTATATTCCCACAGAGTAGCTTTTATTCTAATTTATATATGATAGAATAAAGCTTAAATTAAATTTATATGCAATTCATTGTCAAAAATAATAAAAAATATTATTATTGCAATTCTTATTGTAATAATAAGATTCTTGCAAGAGATAAGTTTTTCTATAAAAAAAATCATGGATTCGAGACTTATTGAACTATTAAGTGCCAGTGTAGTATCAGACGGGACACTATCCGCAGTGAAAGTCACATTTTTACAGATCGTCATTTCATCAAGCATGAGACTTAGATCCTCTATTAAATGAATACAGATTAAACGATTATAAATACATACTTCCCTATAAACAAGTTTTCTTTTAGCCAAATATTAATTCAAAATTTTTATAACTGATTTACAATTAAAAAATTATTTAAAATTTTGATTTAAGATATTTAAAAGTTCAGTTCAAATATAATATAAGTCGTCATTAGAAATCTTTGTAGAAACAACTGCAAGAAAACAGATACATTTATATCTTATAACTTTTCGCATACATTTTCAAAAATGTCTGAAATCGTTCATAAATGAAAAATACTTTTCCATTTACTCTTATTAGCTGTCATAGAATGTTATTCAGCAAAGTTAATAGAAGTAATTGTTCTTCAATGCAAAGGACGAATAGATCAATGTATTCCAGCAATTATAGAACTAATTATCGATAGAATGCAGTGGCGGCTCGCCCATAAGGGCTGCAGGGCTGCAGCCCACCCACCAAAATGAAAACATTTTTAAATTATTATAGCTATTACATTACTATACAATTATTTTTAATGAAGGTTTTGGTTAATGACAGTTCTGCTGGAACAGATTACCGTCGTTAACCAAGGTACCACTGTACTTTATATTTCTAGAATAGTCACTACTATTTACATTATAGAGAAATACAATATCACCTTAAATTTCAAATACAAAACTAAAGCAGTTCTGCTGGCACAGATTACCATCGTTAACCAAGGTACCACTGTACTTTATATTTCTAGAATAGTCATTACTATTTACATTATAGAGAAATACAATATCACCTTAAATTTCAAATACAAAACTAAAGAAACATGATATATCATATTGCATGGATTTGTATATGTGAATTGCATTGATCAATTACAATACTTACTGACTATATGATAGTCATAAACTGAGGATGACCTGTATTTTATTAAAAGATTAAGATTTAAAATGATTTTATAAAAAATGGCTAATTTAGTTCAACTTTACATGTAATTAAATATGTAAGTTTCTAGTTTATGTTAACATTGATATAGTTATGCAATCTATTCATTCAAATGTTAACCAATTAAACAGATAAAGATTTGCAATAAAATCTTGAATAAGTTTTCTAAACAAATCACTTAAGGAATAAATTTCAGTAACTTATTTAAACCAAGGGTTACAGAGTCGGAGTTGGAGTAGGGAGTCGGGGAGTCGGAGGTTTTTGGGTGGAGTCAGAGTCGGACTCGGAATTTTAAATTGCCCAGAGTCTGACCTTACAAATTTTAGGGAGTCAGAGTTGAAGTCAGATTTTTTGAAAAGGTGGAGTTTGATCATTTGTCATCCAATTCTGCAATCCTAAGTTGCAGTGTTGGAGGTTTTTGGATGGAATCGGAGTCGGAGTCAGAGTTGAATATTTTTTAAAAGGTGGATTCGGAGTCAGAGTCAAATCATTTGCCATTCGATCCTGCAACCCTGATTTAAACAAGCAAATAATGAAAATAAGAAAATTCAAGTAAATATGTGAATTTAAAAAATTCGCTGAAAGAATTTTTTGATTATATATAAAATTTATCTAAATAGCAAATTTGCGATTAAATATATCATAAATAAGATCCAACTTCAAATTAATAATGGAATAAAAATTTCATAAAATTTTGATGATGATGATTTCATTCAAAGAGAATATATTTTAATTTTCTATAAACTCTTCAGAGATTAAATTTTAATCCAATTTAATTTGGAGAAATTTTTTAATTTAAATTAATTAAATTTATAATTATATGATTTATGTGATTTCTCTTTACATTAAATTTATTCAGTTTTTATCAATAAAACTGTAAAAAGCAATGTATTTAAATATTTATGTAAAAAAGACTAAGATATTTATCATGGATTTATTACAGTAATTACTTTATTAAAAACTAATTATCAAAAATAATTCACTTATTTAAAG
The DNA here is from genome assembly GCA_000484575.1 of Olivierus martensii. Lineage (NCBI taxonomy): Eukaryota > Metazoa > Arthropoda > Arachnida > Scorpiones > Buthidae > Olivierus > Olivierus martensii. The sequence continues at coordinate 155,840 of AYEL01054023.1, forward strand.
AATTTTAATTGTTAGGCTTGATATTTTCTGATAATAGAAAAATGCTATTACAGAGCAAATTTGCATATGAGTATAATAAAGTTCATAATTATATCAGGAATATATTCTTTAGAAGTATACCAAAATCATTGTTTATACTCTTAAATAGCTTTATTACAGTTACAAACATTTTTAAAAGATATAATAATCAGAAAACAGATATGTACAATATTCTTAATTTTTATTAAATATTACAAAAACAATAATAAAATAATAGTATATATTTTCATAATAGCAAACTTTATTATAAGTGCAAGTAGTGAAATGCTCTCTACCCACAGAAAAAAATGAAATTTTCTAACAGAAGCAATTTTAATGTGCTGGATTATAAAGTATCAGATAAAAAAAATTACCAAATTATAAAGTACAAAATTATAGAAAGTGCTGGATTACATGGTTTAGACTTCAAAATTTTTGAGCTGACTTGTGAATCAAGCTTTATTTTGAACTTCAATGAATTCAAGTTTCAGTTTGCACATCTCTAAAAAATAATAATCACAACTGCATAGAGATTGGAAGGTAATCATTTGAAGAGATTTGGTTGGAATCAAAATTCATATATACTATGGTCCTACTAGTACAACATTTTTAATTTTCTAATAAAACTTGACATTAATTTGCTATTTTTACCATCAGCTATTTTAACTTGTAAACACACATTCTTTGTGTTCCATTGAATCAAAAGATGTTGCATAAGACCTTACAAAATGGAATATTTTTTAATGTGATATCTGATGAACTCAACGTTTAAAGGGCATGTCTACACCTTCCTAAAACACCAAGTTCATCAAAATACAATATTAAAATTAAGTTCATTAGCTACTTCATTTTTTAGATTTAGGTTTTATACAGTTTCCTACTTATTTCCATTTTAATTTTTTAAATATCTTTCATTAATTGCAATGTAGCTATCTGAAACTATCATTGAAAACTTTGCATTCTGTGGCAACATCTCTCAATTCCAATTTCTCCTGCAACCTCCCTACTCAACTTGTAGCTCACCAGTTAGAGGTTTTCAAGATATTTGGCTCACTGCATCAAAGTTGGATAACCTAATATAGATCAAGATATAACAACTAATTTATATATAGATTAATTGATCAATAACAAAAATGAATTTTTCAAAAAATATAAAATTATCTTTGCAAATTTGAAAACAGATGCAAATTAGCACAGTTTGTTACCATGAAAATTCATTAAGTGATGATGTATAAAACAAGGGAACCTGCATTAAGTGTTTCACTTATAAGAATTTATCAACAATATTAAAAGAGGAATAGCTATATACACAAAATATTCAATAAATATTCTTTCATAAATTAGAGATAAATATTAAATTTCATATTTTGAATTAGACAAAAGTCTGTTTCATCAATAGACATCTGCAAAAAATTTTAAGAGTAAAATAAAATGAAATTTTCCTAAGAGAATTAGATTTACAAAATGTTTATAATAATACTATATTTCTTTTCACTTTTCTTCTTAAATATAACTAATAAAAATCCAACAGCTCAATCAAGTGAAAAAATAACACAAAATTTAAATTTATTACCGTAGAACTTTCGGCTTAATTAAGCCCTCAACAGTGGTTGATTTTTTACAAATAAGAATAAATCATTAGAAAATGTATTCTAATGATTTATTCTTATTTGTAAAAAATCAATCACTGATCAGGGCTTAATTAAGCCAAAAGTTCTACAGTAATAAATTTAAATTTTGTGTTGTTTTTTCACTTGATTGAGCTGTTGGATTTTTATTAGTTATATTTAGATTTACAAATCTAAAAATTGGAAAAAGATTATTATAAAGATAAATTAATCATATAAAGTAGTATTTTACAAAGCACAGTATTAGGCATGACCTCTTAGAGCAGTGGTCTCCAAAGTGTGGTCCCTACGAGAACATAAGAAATTTTCTGAGGTGCATGTTTTTTTTGCCTGTCATAATACATGCTTATTGTATGATATGTACAGCATTCATTTTATTCATAAAGAAGTGTGAAATTAAAAAAGAGAGATTAATTTAGAAACTGTTGCCTTAGAGAATATAAGAATCTTTTGAGGAGTGCAAAGCAACTTGAAAATTAATGGATGTTTTCAAAAATAGTCCTTCATAAATGAAAACCATCAATGATTCTATATATTTTAATAGATTATTTTATGAAAAGAGAGAATACAATAAACTATTTTCAAGAAAAAGAGGCAATGCTAAATAAAAATTAGAAACTACTGAAATAAAGATTTTATATAAGTTAAATAAACTTCAGAATGATTTCCAGAAATGTTTACAATTTGTTAAACATTTGTAGGACTTTATGAGTTTTACATTGTATAATTACTGATATATAAAAATTCAATAATTCATTATATAATAATGTTATTTAGCAGTTTATATCCCATGATTTCAAATACTGAAATCCTAGATGATTTTAGAAAATTCTGGTCTCAGAATTAAGTTTCATTATTTTACAGATATTAATATTACTTAAATTAAAAAAAAAATTATATGCCTTCAATTTTTCCATATTTTTCATTATAAAATATTTTTCTTATATTTATTGAATTATATAATACAGAAATATCATATAAATTTGAAATATTACGATTGTTACCAAGTCTCTATTATACATTGCCATCTCCATTATTGTGATTCATCAATTTATTATAATTTTTATAGTTAACAATATAATTTATCTACCAAAAAAATTAAAACTTGCAAATATACTATATAATATTGTATAAGGAAAAAATAAATTAGTGCCTTTATTTGACTTTAACATTTAGTAAACAATGGAAATTTTATGTCACACATTATTTATAAAGTACCTGTAATCAGCTATAAAAATATGATATTTTTGAAATTCAAAACAGTAATATGGTTTTCATAAATATAAATTTTAAATTAGAATTAACCTCACTTTTTGATGAATTAATGCATCAAAAAGTCTATACAATATTTATATGTACAGACAAACCTCGCATCAATGGACTTCGGATGCAATGGACAAAATCTGCAGGCAAAAAAACTTCCAATTTCATTAAATGATATCACGCTGAAAGGAGACGTATTAAATTTTGTGACATCATTATGTGAGGAGGTATTATAAATTTTGTGATGATTTCGAATGTTTCAATTGTACTTTCTCATACACGATACAGTAGCACGTGCGTGAGAAAGTAGTTGTGAGAAATCTATTATTTTCGATATTTTGATTAATACAGTATATTAATTTTTCGGCCCTCATCATATCATTGAAGCAGAAGGAAAGTGTAAAACAGAAGCGTACAAACCTATTTATCAGTGATAAATTAGAGCTTCTTAAGAAGTTAGAGGCTGACGTTTCGGTTGCAAATTGTGCAACGAATATGGTTTAAAGAACAAACAGTTAGTGACATACACAAAAGAATAAATTCAGAAGTTATACAGTGAAGTTTGAAATCAATCCATGCAAAGATGGGAAAAGTATTGTTCATAATCGTAAGCATATGAAAGTTCCTAAAAGTAAGGAACTGGAGGAAGCGATATACAAGTGGTATGTTCAACACTGATCAGTGCACATGAATGTTCGTGTGACAGAGATTGCTAAGGCTGCCAACAAATTAGCATCCAATCTGGGAATTAATTCATTTAAAGCTAGTGATGGTTGGCTATGGCACTTTTGTAATTGTCATGGAATTCAAAACAAAGTGTAACATGGAGAAGCTGGTAGTACAGATATTAGTGCTGTTGAACCATTCAGACTGCAATTTAATGAACTTATAAAGAAAGAAGATCTACAATTGCCACAGATTTACAGTGCAAATGAAACTGCTTTGTTTTGGCATTCTCTACCAAGAAATACCCAAGAATTTAAGCATGAAGACAAAGTTCCAGTCAAAAAAACAGCAAGGATAAATTTTCTGCTTTATTGGGGGCAAATGCATTGGGAACCCACTGCCTCAAGCTTGTAGTTATTGGGAAGGCAGCTAAGCCATGATGTCTCAAAGACTGCATAGAGTTACCAGTCATATATATTACAATGCAAAAGCTCTTGGTTCAATAGTGCTATTTTTCATGATTGGTTTTTTAATCATTTCATTCCTGAAGTGCAAAATTTTCAAGAGAAAGTATTGCATACTGCCCCTGAAGATATTAGGGCTATTTTCATCCTTGACAATGCACCAACACATCTGAAAACAGAAAAACTTGGAAGCATAGACGGTAGAATCCGTGCAATTTTCCTTCCACCAAACACAACCTCATTAATCCAGCTGATGGATCAAGGAGTGATTGTGTCATGTAAATGGCATTATCAGCGTAAATATCTAGATGAAGTCTTAGTGGTCATCGAGGAAGAGGAAGATATGAAAGAACACACAAGAGGTCAGCAAACAGTAAACAATATTAAAAACTATAATCTAAAGTAATCGAAGCTAAAATAAACTGCTTAACTTTCTGTTTCAAAGTTCAAAGTTCATAAAATAGCACTTAGAGCAGTATAAAAGTATAAATTTTATTATACAAAAATGTTTTCAATACTATGAGTATCATCGTCAGTTGTACAATCGGTTAGAAGACTCAATTTTATACTGCTCTAAGTGCTATTTTATGAACTTTGAACTATAATCTAAAATCTGGCATCTACAATTTCACATCAGCTAGGGAAGATGTCAAAATGACAACTCTCTCTAATGCTTGGAAAAAAAATAATGATGGGTGAAGATCCTAAACTAGACTTTGAAGGTTTCAAACCAAAGGATTTTCACAAAGTTTTATCATATCTAGAGAAAAAGAAGTTGATTTTAATGATGTCGAAAATTGGCTTGAAGAGAACGGTGCCAATCCCAGTTATCAAGTTCTTTCCTTGGAGGAAACAGCAGAATCAGTTCTGGCTGCTGATGATTCAATAGAGAGCTCCAGTGACTCGGAGGAAGAGATGGTAGTGAAACCAAAAATGTCTCAAGTATGAGATTCCATTGACACTCTCTTACAATTCATTAATACAACAGATAATTCTTCTATTCAAGCTTATTATCAACACATTCGGACATTAAGAGAATTAATAATTCACGAACAGTATACTTGCAGAAAGCAATTAAAGTTTGATTAATTTTTTAAACATAAACCCACCCAACCGTCTCTCAAACAGATGACCAAAGCACCCCGAGCACTAGCACTGCACAAATACCTGTAGTAGTCACCAGCAGTGCTTCAGAGAAACTTTCTAGCTTCTCTGGCTCAGAATAATAAACCAATCTAAATAAATGTAATGTTATCATATTTTTTTAACTGTATATAATAATCCCTTCCCATCTATGGACAATCGGCTTTAACAGACCACCCCTCCCCCCTATTAGTCCGTTGATGAGAGGTTTGTCTGTACATTATAAGATGACAGAATTTTAATCTAAAGAACATAATCTTGTAATGTTTTATTTCAAAAGTCAGAATATAAAGGGTATCTTATATATTACACTAGTGAGTGTTTTTTAATCTTCATGTTATAACAGGACTAATTCAGTATTTTTTTTATAGTAGATTTATAATAAAATTGTCCTAATTTTCTATATTCATACTTCAGCATATTAAAAATACATCAAAGATAGGGAATTACATAAAAGTTATAGTAAATGGTAGTTTATAATTATTAAATAAATAAAATCCTGGGAAAATCTTGGGATTTCTTTCATTAACTAATCTCAATACTCAGGATTGAAATTCTTAATTGTTATGTAATACACAAAGGATTGTGAAATCAAAAATTAATTTCCTTTCAAAAGAAAATCTGAATTCATCTGTAATTTATTTTAAGAAAATTATATCTCTTTATTAAACAAATAAATAAATATACTTAAAGATATTAAATAAACAGACAAACTCTCATATAATGAAATCAATTTGAAAGCACTGACTTGTGAGTAATTCTGTGATGCTTTAGAGAGAGAGAGAGAGAGAGAGAGATTCAATTAATTTTAATTTTTAATTTCATCTTAAATAAATTTAGCAGCTGTAATTACATTGTGATGCTTTAGAGAGAGAGAGAGAGACAGATTCAATTAATTTTAATTTTTAATTTCATCTTAAATAAATTTAGCAGCTGTAATTACAAAGAAAACATTTATAAAACTAAAAGTCAACAAAATTTCAAAATTTTTCCTAAGTTTTTTTAAATCTTATAATAATTTAAAGGTATAAAATATGAAACAAAAATACTAACAATGATTTACAACATAAACATATTTTTTACATAGTTTACTTTTTGATGTAGGGCATGTAAAAATAAGTTTAAACACTAGCTACAGAGACATTCAATCCAACAATTTTTCAATCTATAGGATATCCAAAAAGTCTATAAAACCTAGGGAAAATTTATTTTTAAAAAATTTGCTACATATGTTTTCATATAATGTGCTTAATATAATTCCTTTCAACCTCCAGATACTTTCCCACACAAAGTATAATTTCTCTGTACTTGACAAAGGATTAACATCATGAAAAGTGATAGGAATTTGCTTTGCAGATGCTTCAAATTTTGGATTAATAGAATAAATTTAGGAAATATGATGTTAAACCAGCTAAGCTATATAAGCTATTATAGATGAATCCATACTTTAACAGGAAGAGGTTATGGCCTAGGAATTAATTCATAATAAAACTATCTTCAGTAAAATGTCATTCCTTTATATATATTGAAAAAATATGGTGATATTTGCCTCCTCTTGATTGTATTTCATACTGTCTTAAAAGTTATCAAAAAGAAATTCAATTGTCACATGGTGAGGAAAATTACTTAAATAATTAGATAATAATCATAAATTATTCTTCTAACAACTTTTTGTTTAAAATTTTTTCTAATTAATTTTGATAAAAAAAGTTCTTTTAAAGAATAAATATGATTTTTTAATTAGAGAGATTTTTTTTGGAATGTCTTCCAATTAATAAGAATAAATTACAATTTTAATTACATATAATTTTCATAGTTTAATTTTTCAAAATAGCAAAAGACATATTTTTCTTGTATATTTCAAAATTTCTGTAGAATGAATTTTTCTAAAATATAATTGGATCAAAATTTGCTACTAGGCATGATAATGGTGTACATTGGCATTTTTCTTCAATATGTCAAACAACTTTATATCAATCAACTCAATCATGAAGAAATTTGTATTATTCAGTTGGATGCAAATAAATTCTATAAAAAAATAAGTAAATAAAGCTTTGGATTAAATACTGATACAACATTTAGCTATACTAATTTTGAATAGACTTTTTAAAATTCTTATTAAACTTTTAAAATAAAAGGAAATTAAGATGTCAATTCCTGAATAATTAAAATCTCTCTTAAAATAATTACAAAAAATAATTGCAAATATATTTCTAAATTTTAATATATGTATCGTGTTTAAACAACACCCATTTCAAAGTGAATATCTTTCATAAACAAACAAATTATAAAAACATATATTAATCATAAAATAAAACTGTTTTTCTAAAATTTGCAAAAATTATCTGCAAAATAACTTTTCGCCTAGTTGCTAAATTCTTTGTAGCCTAAATAAAGAATGATTTTTCTCATTGTAAATGGCATAGTAATAAATTAGACACCAATTTTGTATTTTTGCAGAAATTAATTACAATAGAATCCTGATTATCCCAGAAGTGATCAATGCTTTATCTTAGATATGATATCTGATAGATTTTTAAATGACCTAAATAAATTTATTATATCTTAAATAATTGGCAATAAAAATTAAAATAAAATTAAAATTAAGAATTTTGCAATAATTCCTTACTGTTTTTTTTTCAATAAATTATAGAACATTTAGATAGATATATATATATATATATGTATTTGTGCATACAATTTATTTATTTTTAATATTAAATGTATATTATCAATATAAGTTGATTTTTTTGAGTATATTGTAGATTATCTGGAATCCTAGATCTGTTACCATATAATATTATTTATGAATAAATTTTTTTCTTAAGAATAAATTTTGATTTTTAAATCCTAATAAAATCATTTTTTTTCCTGCCTATTTAAGGAAAGAAACTTTCTTTTTTGCAGAAAGAAAAACTGAAAGGATTTAAGTCATTTAATAAATAAATAAAAATTTCCCTTATGTTTCTAAGATTTTTAGACACTATAATATAAGAAATGACAAAATAAAAAATATTTGATAAATGCAGCAAGATCTTGATGCAGAAAAATATTTATTCTCAGAGGTCATACATTGGATAAGAAATCTAAATGTAAATAAAAGAACATATTATAGACATAATACAAAACAGAAAGAACATACCTTATCCTAACATTTATGAAAGTAACACAAAGCCAAACTAGAAAAATAATAATAATAATTGACAACTTTCAACAAAAACATGCATATCTTAGAGCGGCATTTCCCAAACTTTTTCTATGATGGAACACTTCATAAATCCTGAAATTTTTATAGAACATTTTATATATTTTTTTGATTATTGTATAGTATAGATAGATATTAATAAATAAATAAATTAGGCAAAACAAACATTTTTTATCAAATTGTAATTATGTAAAATAAAGTAGTGATTCAAATCGGCACAGTATTTTAATTAAATCATATGAAACTTATATTAATTTTTTACGGAACATTTATAGATCTTCCATAGAACACCAGTGTTATAGTTTGGGAAATTCTGTCTTTGAGAAAACTGGAATATTAAACTATATGGGACTAAAGAAGTTGTCAACAAAGATTCTTTCACTTTCTGACCATGGAAATTTCTCATAAAAAGAATTGTCAATGAATGCATTTTATTTTGCAATATTATATTTAATTATTTATTTATATTTTTTATTTATTAATATATAATTTGTATTTTAGTATACACCAAATTTAAACTGTTTTTTAAATTCATATTAATAAATGGCAAATGTACAAATCTGATGCAATGATATCATACACGTAATAATGAAGGCGACCAAACTCTCTTGTCTCTGCATTACAATTTAAGATTATTAAGTTTTGATACCAATTTTAATTTGATCTGTCTTTCATTTTGTTATGATAAAGTTTATAAATTACATATTTAAGAATATAAAAAAATGTAAATATTTTTAGCTATAAATTTTAAACCTGGATTTAATTTCAATAAAAGCACCTACTTATTTGTATTTGTTAATTTTTCTTATAAAGCATTTTTAAACTGCATTTATTTTTATAGTTATATTTTTTGTCAAAATAAAATAAAATTGAATCTAAACCTATGATAGCACTCATATACTGAAAATGGTTGAAAAAATTGTTAACTTTTATCTAAAGCAATGGTCTCAAATGCATTCTCTTCAAAGGGCCAGTTTAGACATCTTTAAATTAGTTGAGGTAGCTTTTAAAACAGGAAAAAAGAAAGATTTTTATATAAGATAAAAAAATCTGAAGGGTTGATTATTTTATCTATTTGATATTTACATTATAATTTCCTTAAATTGATCTGTGATGGATCTAAAAATAGCTGCTGTGATTTGGTGGCTTAATCTAAACCTAATCTAATCTATCTTTTAAAATGATAAGCCTCAATTCATGTTCAAAACTATAAAATCATTTATAAATAACAGTTGTATGAGTTTGAAATGGAAGTTTTGCATTGAAAAAATATAGTTTTAATAAATTTCAATACAATTTATAAAAACATTTTAAAATGATTTTTAACTATTTCATGAAAAAGGGTTGTAATTTTTATATTTTTCTGATTATCTTTTATATACTCTTGCAATAATAATAAATATGATGCAAGCCACAATAAAGGGCATATTGAGTCATGAGTTTGAGACTGCTGATCTTTAATAAAAGGACTATTTTCTAAGATGAAGGTTAATTCATTCCATGTACAATATTTATCAAAGTTATATGATGATTTTATTGGCAAAGCAATTAGTGAAATAAGCAACAGCAATTAATAAAAACCAATTAATTGATCAGATGACCAATTACAAAGCAATCAGCCAGTGGGCCAATAAGGCTAATTATCAATTAATTATGGATTAATTGATGTATTCCTAACATTATAAGAATATATGTAAGTTATTTTTATATCATTTATAATTGTATTACTTAAAAACATATTTTCAATTTAAAATAAGTCTATATAGATTCTTTTGTAAACTGATGGAATTATTTATTTTTTACATAAAATATTAAATAATGTAAATTATATAAGTTGTTTCCATGAATAATTAGAACTTAATAACTTTAACTAACATTATTTAACAAACATTAATAACTTTAACTAGATAGAGTTATTAATTATTCAAAAAAAGTTAAAGTTAGATGTTAGAATAATGGTATTTGTTTAGATAGATTTATGGATTATTCTATAATATGTTGACATTTAGAATCTTGGTATTAAAAACTTTTATTTGCTATCAAAAAACAAAGTGAATTTCCATAAAGAACTGATATTTGAAATTTTAATAGCATACATTTCTCATATTCATTCTATTAAAAACATCAAAAACAAATAACATACCATAAATATTTGTTCAAAATAAATGTTTAACACAACAGAATTACTAATTCGCACTTTTAATCATTTGTTGGTGGGAAAGAATCTTTAATTTTCTAGCACAGTGGTGTCAAATTCAGATCTTTCTGATGGCCACTTAATGGAAAATACCTATTGAGAGGCTGCATAAGAAAGAAAACAAAGTTGAGAGGACTGCCACTAAACATTTAAATTGCTTGCATTCTAATTGTTTATATATTACAAAAAAAAAATATTCTACAGGAGAATAAAATTTGAAAAAAATTTAGAAATACATTGCATAAGTAAAGTAAAGAAAATAGATAAAATTAAGTTATTATTCGAATTAATCAGGTTTTATTATATTATAGTGTTTAAGAATTATGTATAGTAGTAAATATATGAAAATAAAAAATGAGTTAAAAATGTTTGTCAATGGAGTGGGTATGAATATGATATGTTTGCTCTATCATTTTGGAAACTGCATAAAGAATAACTTACTTGTAGTTCTTTTAAAAACATTCATGGGTAATCAGTCTACTTTGATATATGTAATTTCTAGGAGAGATTCTGATGCAAGCTATATCTATAGGAGTTGATTATATATTCAAACATAAATACATACCAGTACATACATATAATTTTTTAATGCAAATTTTAAATTTTAGTGATGCATTATTAATTAAATTATTATTATCTAGAGCAGTGGTTCTTAACCTTTTCGAAGTCACAGAACACTTTTAATTGTAAAGAAAATTTGCAGAACACTATATCATTAAGACCATAAAACAAACAAAAATATATGCATGAACATATATTTTATTAAATATTATACATTACACATTAAATAACTGTAAAAAAAACATTAATTAAAAAAAACATATTCTTAAGAACTATAAATAACTCTTTTAGAAAAATGAAACATTTTCAAATCAAGTTTAATGCAATGCCTAAGCTAATTGTCTTTTGCAGATTTGTGCAATGTCAGGTCTAATATATGAAAAGCTACCTTCATTTCTTCATTAATATTTCTGTCTTTCATGTTTTTTACTTTTTATATTCATTAATGTTGAAAAGCCTAGCTCACACAAATATGATGTCGAAAACTGTAGCAAAATTCTTAAATGCTTTTGTGAGTAACCTGATAAATATTTTATTTGAAAATGCAAGTTGAATCTTATCTATTATTATAAAATACGTACTGTGCATTATGCTAAGATCATTCAAGTAGGCCTCGCTTTCATAATTTCACAGAACACTTGTAACACATTCATGGATCATCAGTGTTCCGGGGAACACCAATTAAGAACCACTGATCTAGAGAGTAAAAACAGCAGTCTTCTGACTTTGATTAAAACCTTCTGGCCAATGTACAAACTGACCAGCCAGATTCAGAAATCAAAATAAAAGATAAACTTTTCAGATACTGACAAACACTACAATAAATTTCCAAAATGCCCTGACATTTTGTAAATTGGAGAATTTTTTGGATTTGTACATAACATATATAATATAGATATTTTCACACAAACACTAATATAAGTGAAACTATATATTTATATATACTGTATACATATGCTATTAGTAATATTGCATTATTAGTAAGTTATAACTGTTGTTAATAATATATATATATAACTATACAATATAATATATATTAATTACTAATGCTAGTAATAATATAATGATGTAATATAATATAATAATATGTGTTAATATATGTGTATATATGATCGGAGATTAATTAACAGGTTTATAATTCCAGGCTTTCACTCATTATAAACTCCAAGTTCCTTCTTAAAATTTTAACTTAATAAAATTATTATTAAGTTAGTTCTATTAGGACCACTCTCTCCAGTTAGGATTCCGGGATAATTAAAGAATAAAACAACCAGAGTACAATCATACAATTTCTCTTAGAGTACAATCATACAATGTGTAATGTATAATATTTAATAAAATACATGTTCATGCATATTTTTTTTTTTTGTTTGTTTTATAGTCTTAATGTATAGTGTTCCGCAAATTTTCTTTACAATCAAGTGTTCTGTGACTTCGATAAGGTTAAGAACCTTGCTCTAGATAATTTTATTAATATTACCATCTGCATCTTAACTATTATTCCATGAATTTAAAACATTAACTATGTATAAATTTTAATAAATACCTCGTTAATTTTTTTGCATTTTTTTAAAATAGTAAAAGAAACAATCATAATATTGTATAAATAATTATTAAGAAACGAAGAAAATTTGATAGTATCTGTATTAATTCAAAATTCAATATCTTCAAATTATTTAACAGCATTTCTACATATAATTTATTTGAGAATTTAATTTTTAATCATGTTTGCCTATTTAAAGTTTAGGAATATTTTTCATTAATGAGATAGTACAATTTTCCTGTAGATGATGATATATTTACGTGTGTAATCTTTTTAAAGAATAATGATTCTTTCGAGTTAATTTATGCAATCATATTTACGGTATTACTTTCATCTTATTCATATTTAGTATTATCTTAATAAGTTATCGAGAGATGATAAGAGTACTCATTTTAATATCGAAAACTTCATTCATCAAAAGAACTGCTGAAACTATTAGGCTTAACTCACCTGAGTGTAAATCATTCTAGCTGGTTTTATATAAAACGAATCTTCGCATTCAACTATGCTTACTTCTTCTATACGATCCATAATATATCAATTTATTTTTAAGCAACACGACTTTCTAACATATAACATCAAAACTTGATGGGTGATAAACGATAACAAACTTTCCAATGTTTACAATAGTACGTCACATAATCTCCAACCGGAATTTTATCGATCGCTTTCAGAAAGATTTTGTTCCGGGATACGTGACGTCATACGATAAAGATAAATTTTTTTTTTAAATTCGAAACTTTCATCGATAACCAGAATTTTTTTTCTTTTAACAAGATAATTCTTGGAACAAGATTGTTATATTTATTATTCGGGTGTTTTATAAACGAATAAATTATTTCATATTAAAAACGTTATTTAATTTGTTTTAAAATTTTACTGAGTTCCCACTGGAATCTTCTGTTGAATTGGCTCCTTTTTTATGAGCAACTGCTCATTGAATCAATGAGCGGAGTATTTATTGGTTCAATGGAGGAAAAAAATGGGATTTACAGAAAATTTTATATTAAAAAAAAAAATAATAATAATAAATCATTCCTTATTTCTAACTGTTCTCTTCTATCTCGAAAGTAAGTAGAATAGCTGAACGATAACCATTTTTCAAATCGAAGAATCTGAAATAAAAAAAAAAATTGTCTTTTCGAAATCTAGAATTGGTCTTTACTTTCTAAAGAAAGAAGATTTTCAATTGTACGTCGAATTGGTTTAGTGTAACGGTCAGCTATTATTTCAATTGATTGCTGTATCAAACCGGATCAGAAGCAAGAATACGGAATGGATGATTCATGCTACAAAATACCGATTTCTTTAAATTTTCCGCATAAACTCTACAACTTAACTACGCGCAACAACACAAAAGCGATATTCCGACATATTTTCCACGCTACAAAGAACACATTGATAGAATGATGATGATTAAATCATTCATTTATAAGCTTCGTATCATTTTATAATGTTGAGTATAGATGGTAGCAATGAATAGTCGTGTGTAAAGGCTAAATCGATCAAGTTTCTATAGTTGTTTTTTTAGCGCTCCCATTCCTGGAATACGCTAATAATGCATTTAAAATTTCATCCGAAAGTAACTCGCTATTTTGATGTTCCAACTTAATGTGTTAGAAAAATCGGAATAAATTAATTTATCACAAGTGCAAATTTTTATAAATAGAGCGAGAGTTTGTATTTATATCGACCTTTCTTTAGCTGATGTAATTATTGAATGGAAACTTTCTTTGGCTCCAAACTTCTTGCTTTGTCAGCTGTCTCTTCAACCGAGACAAATGAATCAATTAAAACAAAATTTCATAAAATATCTCCTCTTCTGATAAATAAAACTTAATGCGAAATGACAGATTTTTTTTTATCTTTATGGTCATTTATAGTTTTAAATTATAAATTTTTTTTTTTAATATTTTGAGAGAATATGGCTGACTTGCAAGGCGGTAAGATTAGAGCGGCACGCGTTTATTTTCGATTCGTGCGCGATGCCAATACTTTTTTATGCGAAATTTCTAATCAATAATGCAACGATATAAATTAAAAATAATAAATAATAAAACCACTCACATTTGAAGCATGGCGGCGCCATAAAAATTAAGATACGTTCGAGTGAAGTGGGGACAACTAATTGACGGGGTCAATATTTCGGGAGTCGATCCACCTTATGACGTCTTTCGAGTCAGTATTTCAACACCAAACGCTGGATTCCGCAATTTTTGGGATAAATGGCGCAGAAACAAGAACCATAAGAGATCTTAGATTATTTTGAAGGTGACGATCCTGACAGTTTTATATGTTACATGCCATAGACAGTTCAATGTGGGTCTGGTCCTTAATTTTTCTTTTCCTTGTACTTTATTGGCTGTCACAGACATCTGGTGTATGAACAACGTCAAGGTTTTATGTTTCCTTCTTCAAGGAAATTATGTCACGTCGATTTTATGATAGTCATCACAGCACAGTAACGTAGAAGACATTCTTTCCTGCCAATAGAATAAAACGAAACGTTTTCAACGGTTTTTGCTACCCGTCATCCGTATATGACAGCAATAGAATGAACTATCAATTTGAATAGCATCAACAAAATGAAATTTTTGTGCTAAAAAGTCAGTTATTTTTCATCTGAAAAACTATTCGAATGTTAAAAGTTTACTGAATGAAACTTTATAATGCA
This sequence comes from Olivierus martensii, assembly GCA_000484575.1. Classification (NCBI taxonomy): domain Eukaryota; kingdom Metazoa; phylum Arthropoda; class Arachnida; order Scorpiones; family Buthidae; genus Olivierus; species Olivierus martensii. The sequence continues at coordinate 171,202 of AYEL01054023.1, forward strand.
GTTTTGCCTCTTATAATAAGTTGAACTGACAATCTTGACAACTTTCGTTACATTTCATTTTTCGATTAATTTTACTTTTTCTGAAGAAGAAAAAAAAAAAGAAACGTAGAAGGAAAAAAGAATTTTTTTCTGTTTAAAACTTACAACAATATTCGGGCGAAGTCCCGATTTAAATTTAATTAACTTTCTTCCCGAAAATATTGTACAATTTACAATACTTTAACTCCAATTTTTTTAAAGATAGAAACGTAACATATAACATTTTATGCCTCTTTTGCCTTAAGCCAAATGGCAGACAATAAATTCTGCTTATCACGAATGTGTGCAGAATTTTATTATTTCTTTTTAAAGGAAGTCTTTTTACGAGTAATTTGTCGAAAAATTAATATAAAATTTTGCTCCACGCCAGTTCTCAATTCAACATTTTTCTCCTCCTCTCTGCGCTCTTCTTTTCTTTTTTTTTGGAACAAGTACAATTTTATTTGACAATTTAATGATAGCGTTGTATTGTAAAGAACTGAATATATATATATATAAATCGCCATTTATTTTATTCAGTAGCGCATATTACTTATCTCATCCGAAATAAAACTTTTGAAGTGGGCAAAAAAAAATTCAAGTACTAAAAAACCGTGTAAAAGTTACATTAACAACTTTGATTACATAAAAATCCTAAAATGCAGTAAAAACTCTTTCAGATTACGAGAGAAAAAAGCGCTTCAATCACTTTTAACATATAAAAATATTCGCGAATGCATCGAATCTTCTTTTTTTCTGTGCTGAGTTATGGTCATTTTTCTCTCGCACATAAACATTAAAGCTGAGTTTTTTTTCGCACATTTTGGGACATTTAAAGACGTGTTAACCCACAAAATGGCTCATAGCATGTTTCGGCATTCGCATTAGAATATCTTCTCGGTTGCAGCTCCTTAATACTACAGTAGCATTATCGATTGTATCTTCGCTTCTCTTTACAGAGAAAAGACGATGCTGCAGGATTGACGGCCCGTTATTCATCACAGTCCACCTGCTCTTTCACTATACTTTTCTTCTCTTTTCATGACCGAAGATATATATTCGGGTAATTATTACAATCGCCGTTCGAGACAACGCTATCTCATGGGACAACACAAGTAGCTGGCTTAATTGAAAGTTCTATAGTAATGATTACCTGGGGATATGCATTTTGTTGTCGACTTCTCTCCATTTGTTTACAGATGATGGTTATTTTCCTAAAATGCCATTTGTAATAATGTGGGTGGAAATTGCTCATATACTTATATATATATAATTTTTTTTTTCTTTTTTTCCCTTTCTCTCTCTCATCCATCTGCGTTAGAAACAAACTTTTCTCGTTTGACAAAAGTACATTTAAACCAATTTAAACAAATTCATTTTTTTTTAGTTTTGTTTGCTGTTTTGGCAGATGAGTTTAATTAGAAATTTTCTCATGATTTTGAACGTTGTTTTTGTTTAGCAGATTGTTTGATATATTTTTGTCCTTCGTAAGGTATGGAATTTCTTAAATCGTAGCCAGGATAGTACACTAAAGCAGTCAATATTTGAAAAAACAAAACTGTAATAAAAAAGAGGCAGATCGACAAAATTCGGAACTTATCGAATATTATAGAGAAACGAACTTTATCGGCATTACTCAAATTTCTCAATTTTATAAAGGAACTGATCTGATTTCTTCTGATCAATGTTATTGTGATAGCAATGACAAAAGCCAAAAGAGTAAGTGTGATTTTCATGAAAATCACATCCTTTCCGAAAAGATCAAATACGCCGACGCAAGGAACTTTCTGGCCAATAATCGGTATTAATTGCAAAAATAACAAAAAGAAATATTCCCATAAAAGAAATTCTATAATTTTGATATAATAACTTTTTAAGTTTTCAAAAAAATATCTATGAATATTTCGATTTTGACAATTGCAAGGAGAAAACATCTCTAATCCGAATATCATTGCTATGGAGACAGTCGGTTCTAAGAAACATCTCAAACACATACCAGAATTAGGATTATTATTCATTGCGATTATAATTTATGTCATAAAATATTTTTCGAAAAACTCCAATTTTCTATAATGCTTTGCTTTCAAAAGTTAAATAATTATCAATCAAATTTTAAGTCCTATCAATTTTTAGAAATATACTTCTTAGCCATCTATTAAAACCATCTAAACCAAAGTTCTTCAGATGTCGAAAATCGAAAAAAATAATTGAATCGAATTGAGTAAAAGTAGCCTACCATCGTCTAGGAAAATTAAGATTATTAAAAGCAACGAAGTCAATTTAAACAACTATTGTTCTCTACTTCTCTGAATCTGCTACAAGTCTGCGTTTCCAGGTTAATATTGACCGACTATGTCACATAATTGGGTAAAATATTGATTTTCTTTGAAATCCATACTTCAACATAACCTTGAAAACAAACAAAAGTAGCAGCTATTTGAAAAGTTAAGTAGTTATTAAAAATAAATATTATTATGAATTATTTATAACATTTATACTTAACATTTTAATTTTTAACATTTCAAATTATTATCAATCATTATAACAAACGTAAATTTTAATATTTAAGTTTGTTATAAATGACTGATTTTAAGTATCGATCAGTAAATTCACTTAACAATGAGATCGATTGAAAATATTCAATAGCATGATTTTCTATACAAGTTAAAGAATACCTTTACGGTATAATTTTGTGTACTGGATAGGGGACCTCGAAAGAAGTCGAAAATGTCTAATGAACATATGGTCTAAATCGCAACGATTTCTATACAAGTTAAAGAATACCTTTACGGTATAATTTTGTGTACGGGATAGGGGACCTCGAAAGAAGTCGAAAATGTCTAATGAACATATGGTCTAAATCGCACCTTTTCCGAGTTATAACCCTTTAAATATAGCAATCACCATCGAGTACACAAAACGTCGTAATGCTTCGTGTTGCCAAGCGCATCGCTCGCCTTCTTACTACCTGGTAGTAAGTAGGAGAGCAACACAATGCCACCGGTCATGACGCTTTGTGTACTCAATGGTTAGATTTAAAGGGTTATCACTCGGAAACAGTGCGATTTAGACCATATGTTCATTAGACATTTACGACTTGTTTCGAGGCCCCCTATCAGTACACAAATTTATGCGATAAATTTTTCTTCAACCTGTATAATAATGATAGATTTATATTATAATTATTATTATTTTATATTCTTTATAAATGATTCAATGCTAAGAAAATTTATTTTGCTTATGAATTTTCTCTATAATATATTGATAGAATATTAAAGATCTAACGAATTATGCCAAATATTGATCATTAAATTGGAAGTATCAGTAAGATATACCGTAAACTGGGGTGACTTAGGCCGATTAGGGTGGCTTTGGCCCAATTTTCGAAACGTGTTTCTGTTTTAAATTTATCACCAATTTTAAGTATCAGTAAGATATACCTATTTCCATATACGTTATATCGATTAAATGTTTATATTTAAATTTATTGTTACATCGATCACATCGTAGCAACACGCATCAGTTATTTAAGAATCTTCTCAACATAGCTGCACGTACATAATTAAAATATATGAAGAATTTCATTATGCGAAATCTTAACCTACTTTGGAATCGTATATGACCTGTAACTATTCGTTAATATTTCGCTATTTATAGTATTTATCGTGAAACATTATTAATCTCTTCAGTGCATCGATGTTTTGAAATTAAGTTTAATTAATATGCTAAACTAAAGAAAGGAAATATGAAAATTAAAATTACTTCGCTTATTTTACATCAAAATATTTTGAAATTTTCTATATTTATTTTATCTTTGTTCTCTTTCTAACAATGTGAGAATTTTTCGATTTTATTTTTTGCAACTTTTCGTTAAGTAAACTAGATTGAGGAAAACATGATTGTTTTTTATATGAAAGTTTAGATTACTAGTGAAACAGTTGATATTTTTAGATAGCATCAATTTCTCTGAACAGAATTAGCCACGAAAGAAAGAATTTGGCTGAAATTTTTAGAGATTATTTGTTAAAAATCCACGGATTGTGTAATATCTATTGAATGAACAGATATTATACTATTACAGATATTACAGTAGTATGTTGACCCACTAGAGCTGAAAAACCAGAAGGAAATTCCCGCAGGAGGTCCTGACTTCAATCCCACCTCCAATTATCAGTCGTTCAACTATTTAATTGCAGGAGTGAGAACAAAGGACTCCTATTGTTTAGTTCGTTAACAAAAGAATTCCTATTGAGCGCAGTCTCATAGGAATAACTTGTTCTCACTCCAGGAATTAAATAGTTCACCAACTGATAATTGCGTTTAGGCATGTGACATAGTCGGTCAATATTAACCTGCAAATGCAGACTTGTAGCAGATTCAGATAAGTAGAGACCTATCACCCTTCTAATATATCATCACCCTAATAACATGATATTATTGATCTTTCTTATCATATTTCTATTAAAATATATTTTATACTGTATATTGTTTACGTAATTATCATATTTATTGCAAATAGTCATTAGCAACTGCAAGAGAAATATTAAAAGAAAATTTCCTCTTATTTTCAGTTTTTTTTTTATAGTGTTATTTATACAGCTCAGTCCAGCAGTAATATCATGAAACCTAATCTAGGACATTTGAATCTAATCATAAGTGAGAAAAATGCAAATTTGCATGCGTCTTATAAAGATATACTTGCAATGTGCAAACAATTGAAAGAAAATGTTTGTTAGAATGTGACCAGTCATCATTCATTTGTTCATTACTTGATCATCTCTATATTAATTGTCCTTTGAGTGGGCCGCTTTCAAAAAGAAGTTTGATTTATATTATCACCCATAATTATTTGATCACTTGATTGCACATACAAAGTATTAAACGCCGAATATGTGAAAAAATTTATTAATGCGATCCTACTTAATCTCGATGTGACGATTGGATTCTCTACACAGCGTTATGAATAGAAGCATAATTGCATTCGTATATTCATAAGATTATTTCATTAATATATTTAATAACATAATTATATAATATAATATTTCACGATAATTAATAATTAATAATATTTCACGATAAATGACATTATTCGTAACAATGTTAACATATATGTATAATTTTATACGATTTCGGAAATAGATGAAGATTTTTCATAACAGAAATTTACATATATTTTACTTTTGAAATACAAAACGAATCATTCCGTCTTAAATAATCGATATGTGTAGCTATAAACCGATCGATACAAAGCAGCAATAAATTTAAACTTACTTGTTAAATCAAATGCTACATATAGAAACATTTTCGATTGAATATTACTAATAGATTTCATTGATCAGTAGATTTAATTGATTTTGAATGTATTTTGCAAGCGATTTCTTATGTTTATTCTGGTTAACGGTTAATCAAATCTATTTTTATAAGAAATATGACACTATATTAACTTCTACAGTTTACTAAATGAATTATTATTTATTGCTTTTCTAGAAATTACATGAACTAAATTACTGAGGTATGGAAAAAATTTGATATTTTTTTGTATTGATTTTATTTATCAATAAAATTTTTGGCATTATAGCTATTAGTTGGAGGGCCGCATGAGGCCTGCGGGCCGCGGTTTGCCTACCCCTGCTTTAGAAACTTTAACATCTGGCTGATAAGAATCTTTTTACAAATTGATAGCAGTTAAAATTTGATTGATAATTGATTCACTTTTGAAAGCAAAGTATCGCAGAAAATTGGAATTTGTTGGAAATTTTTTATAACTTTTTAATTATAATCGCAATGAATAATTATCCTAATTCAGGAATGTGTTTGGGATGTTTCTTGGAACCGAGTGTCTCCATAGCCACGATATTCGGGGTAGAAATATTTGCTATTTGCCAATGTCAAAATCGAAATTTATTCAGGAATGTGTTTCGGATGTTTCTTGGAACCGAGTGTCTCCATAGCCACGATACTCGGGGTAGAAATATTTGCTATTTGCCAATGTCAAAATCGAAATGCTCATACTTTCCTTGTTGAAAAATTAAAATCCTATTATTTCTTAATTACAGATTTTTTACTGGGAACATTTCTTCTTGTTATTTTTGCAGATAATACCCACTATTGACCAGAAAGTTCCTTGTGTTGGCTTATTTAATCTTTTCGGAAAGAATGTAATTTTCATGAAAATCACACTTACTCTTTTGTCTTTTGCTGTTGCCTTTACAACATCTTTCGTTAGAAGAAATCAGATTACTTTTTTTATAAAATTGAAAAATTTCAATAATTAAATAAAGTTCGTTTTTCACTAATACTGCAAAAGATGCGATTTTTGTTTATGAGTCTTATTTTTATTTCAATTTTAGTTTTTGAAATATTACTTTTTCTAGTTTTCTATGTTTGGTTCGATTCAAAAAATTCCATCCCTTACGAAGGACTCGTCTGCAGTGTAAACTTGAATATTTGGATGATATTAATTAAAAGTGGAGTATATCACTTCTGATTACTAATATTGTCTGTAATTATTTTAATTAAACAATCATTTTTGAGAATTTCCGAAAATCTATCGTTATTAAATTTAGGAATTCGTGATTCTAAATATGAGTTAGAAACAATAATGATTCGACATGCAGATTTGTGGGCATACTTAGAACAGGTTAATTCAAACTTCGGTCTCCCGTTTACAGTAATATATTTTATACTCATGTTGGAAACTTCACTCTGTTGCTACAGCATTTTATTTGTTGAAATGAGTTATGAGGTAAAATGCATAACTATTTCATATTTCGTAGATTGTTGCGCTGCTTGCATTGTGTGATTTATACTATCTTCATTAACAGCTGCAGTAAGTTATTATATTACTTATTAAATTAATATATGCCATAAAAAACTTAATATTGTTTTAGATGCAGAATTCTTTACAAGAAATTAGAAGATTTGATGGATGCGTATTTAGTTTGGAATTCAAGTTGAAAGTAGTGTTTATTCTTTTATATTTGTGTAATATTATTAAATATAATAATATATAAAATTAAAAATATAGATTTTAAATTTCATGAAGAGATTTCGGAAGGAATGTAATTTTCATGAAAATCACACTTACTCTTTTGCCTTTTGCTGTTGCCTTTACAACATCTTTCGTTAGAAGAAATCAGGTTACTCCTTTTATAAAATTGAGAAAATTCAATAATTTAGATAAAGTTCGTTTTTCACTAATACTGCAAAACATGCGATTTTTGTTTATGAGTTTTATTTTTATTTCAATTTTAGTTTTTGAAATATTACTTTGTAGTTTTCTATTTTTGGTTGGATTCAAAAAATTCCATCCCTTACGAAGGACTCGTCTGCAGTGTAAACTTGAATATTTGGATGATATTAATTAAAAGTGGAGTATATCACTTCTGATTACTAATATTGTCTGTAATTATTTTAATTAAACAATCATTTTTGAGAATTTCCGAAAATCTATCGTTATTAAATTTAGGAATTCGTGATTCTTAATATGAGTTAAAAAAATAATGATTCGACTTGCAGATCTGTGGATATACGCAGAACAGGTTAACTCAAACTTCGGTTTCCCTTTTACAATAATATATTTTATACTCAAATAATGAGAAATTGTGGAATGGAAACTTGCCTCTTTTGCTACAGCATTTTATTTGTTGAAATGAGTTATGAAGTAAAATACATAACTATTTCATATTTCGTTGGTTGTTGCGCTGTTTGCTTTATGTGTAGTTTTATGTTATCTACATTAACCGCTGCAGTAAGTTGAAATATTACTTATTAAATTAATATATGCCATAAAAAACTTAATATTGTTTTAGACGCAGAATTCTTTACAAGAAATTAGAAGATTTGCTAAATGCGAGTTTAGTTTGGAATTCAAGTTAAAAGTAAAGTTCTTATTCTTTTATCTATATACTTATAAAATACAGATTATGTATGTATGGATGTATGAAACTTTTTTATTTTAATCAAATCTATTTTTATAAGAAATATGACACTATATTAACTTCTTCAGTTTACTAAATGAATTATTATTTATTGTTTTTCTAGAAATTACATGAACTATATTACTGAGATATGGAAAAGATTTGATATTTTTTTGTATTGATTTTTATTAATCAATAAAATTTTTTGCATTATAGCTATTAGTTGGAGGGCCGCATGAGGCCTGCGGGCCGCGGTTTGCCCACCCCTGCTTTAGAAACTTTAACATCTGGCTGATAAGAATCTTTTTACAAATTGATAGCAGTTAAAATTTGATTGATAACTGATTCACTTTTGAAAGCAAAGTATCGCAGAAAATTGGAAATTATTGGAAATTTTTTATAACTTTTTAATTATAATCGCAATGAATAATTATTCTAATTCAGGAATGTGTTTGGGATGTTTCTTGGAACCGAGTGTTTCCATAGCCACGATATTCGGGGTAGAAATATTTGCTATTTGCCAATGTCAAAATCGAAATGCTCATACTTTCCTTGTTGAAAAATTAAAATCCTATTATTTCTTTAATTACAGATTTTTTTACTGTGAACCTTTCTCCTTGTTATTTTTGCAAATAATACCCACTATTGACCAGAAAATTCCTTGTGTTGGCCTATTTAATCTTTTAGGAAGGAATGTAATTTTCGTTAAAATCACACTTACTCTTTTGTCTTTTGCTGATGCCTTTACAATATCTTTCGTTAGAAGAAATCAGATTACTCCTTTTATAAAATTGAGAAATTTCAATAATTTAGATAAAGTTCGTTTTTCACTAATACTGCAAAAGATGCGATTTTTGTTCATGAGCCTTATTTTTATTTCAATTTTTGTTTTTGAAACATTGCTTTTTGTAGTTTTCTATTTTTGGTTGGATTCATAAAATTCCATCCCTTACAAAGGACTCGTCTGCAGTGTAAACTTGAATATTTGGATGATATTAATTAAAAGTGGAGTATATCACTTCTGATTACTAATATTGTCTGTAATTATTTTAATTAAACAATCAGTTTTGAGAATTTCCGAAAATCTGTCGTTATGAAATTTAGGAATTCGTGATTCTGAATGAGTTAAAAACAATAATGATTCGACTTGCAGATCTGTGGATATACACAGAACAGGTTAACTCAAACTTCGGTTTCCCTTTTACAATAATATATTTTATACTCATGTTGGAAACTTGCCTCTGTTGCTACAGCATTTTATTTGTTGAAATGAGTTATGAAGTAAAATACATAACTATTTCTTATTTCGTTGGTTGTTGCGCTGCTTGCATTATGTGCAGTTTTATGTTATCTACATTAACAGCTGCAGTAAGCTGTAATTTTACTTATTAAATTAATATATGCCATAAAAAAAAACTTAATATTGTTTTAGACGCAGAATTCTTTACAAGAAATTAGAAAATTTGCTAAATGCGAGTTATTTTGGAATTCAAATTAAAAGTAAAGTTCTTATTCTTTTATATTTGTATAATATTAATAAATATTCTAATTTAGATAAAATTAAAAGAAAATAGATATTAAATTTCATGAAGACATTTGGAAAATATCTTTGTTTGACTTTTTGTGGATACATAAACATTACCAAGAAATTTCCATTCAAATTGATTAAGTTCCTATTACATATTCATTTTCATAAATATTTTTAAATACTTTGAAAATCAACTGTTTTCGGTTTTATATATGGGAAGCTCTTTATACTCTATATTTGATGGTCTGTTGATTCTCTGTGGAGTTGAAAAGAAACCAGAAAAGTGCAAAATTTCCTCCACTGTGAATTATACAGATATATTTCGAGACAACGAAAGATGTGTTCACAGTGAATAATTATCCTAATTCAGGAATGTGTTTGAATGTTTCTTGGAACCGAGTGCCTCACCAGTGTGAATTTGGCCTTCGCTTTTGAATTTTTAAATTTTTTCTTTTGCACTCGTTTGCACATCGTTAGCACGTATTGCATTTGTGGAGTTGAAAAGAAACCAGGAAAGTGCAAAATTGCCTCCACTGTGAATTATACAGATATATTTTGAGACAATGAAAGATGTGTTCACAATGAATAATTATCCTAATTCAGGAATGTGTTTAAATGTTTCTTGGAACCGAGTGCCTCACCAGTGTGAAGTTGGCCCCACTTTTGAATTTTTAAATTTTTTCTTTTGCACTCGTTTGCACTTCGTTAGCACGTATTGCACTTTTAATAATTTCGTTTGCACCCCACTGTTTGGCCCGTAGAGCCAAAACAAATTTGGAGGGCTAACTTCACACTGGCCCCCCAGTTGCGAATTTTCGCTAATTTTTTCTTTTGCACTCGTTTGCACTTCGTTAGCACGTATCGCACTTTTAATAATTTCGTTTGCACCCCCACTGTTTGGCCCGTAGAGCCAAAACTAATTTGGAGGGCTAACTTCACACTGGCCCCCCAGTTGCGAATTTTCGAATTTTTTCTTTTGTTATTTCGTTGGTTGTTGCGCTGCTTGCATTATGTGCAGTTTTATGTTATCTACATTAACAGCTGCAGTAAGCTGTAATTTTACTTATTAAATTAATATATGCCATAAAAAAAAACTTAATATTGTTTTAGACGCAGAATTCTTTACAAGAAATTAGAAAATTTGCTAAATGCGAGTTATTTTGGAATTCAAATTAAAAGTAAAGTTCTTATTCTTTTATATTTGTATAATATTAATAAATATTCTAATTTAGATAAAATTAAAAGAAAATAGATATTAAATTTCATGAAGACATTTGGAAAATATCTTTGTTTGACTTTTTGTGGATACATAAACATTACCAAGAAATTTCCAATCAAACTGATTAAGTTCCTATTACATATTCATTTTCATAAATATTTTTAAATACTTTGAAAATCAACTGTTTTCGGTTTTATATATGGGAAGCTCTTTATACTCTATATTTGATGGTCTGTTGATTCTTTGTGGAGTTGAAAAGAAACCAGGAAAGTGCAAAATTGCCTCCACTGTGAATTATACAGATATATTTTGAGACAATGAAAGATGTGTTCACAATGAATAATTATCCTAATTCAGGAATGTGTTTAAATGTTTCTTGGAACCGAGTGCCTCACCAGTGTGAAGTTGGCCCCACTTTTGAATTTTTAAATTTTTTCTTTTGCACTCGTTTGCACTTCGTTAGCACGTATTGCACTTTTAATAATTTCGTTTGCACCTCTACTGTTTGACACGTAGAGCCAAAACAAATTCGGAGGGCTAACTTCACACTGGCCCGCAGTTGCGAATTTTCGAATTTTATCTTTTGCACTCTTTAGCAAATCGTCAGCACCTTTTGCATTTTTTATATTTAGGTTCTAGACCCAACGGTTTGGTCCCCAGAGCCAAAATAAATTCGATGAGACTAACTTGATATTTTCTTCTTTGTTGATGTCATTAATCATAAATCACTTCATAACATATCTACTTATGCATAGAAATACCATAATTTACTATCAATTATTATAAACAAAATAGTTATTTCTAAATACAAAAAGTATTATAAGATATCAGTCTATACTTATTTAATCACATTATTTAAAAGAACTTATAATGAAAATAAAATAATTTTTATTAATTCTTATCACTTAAAGTATTCAGTAATTTGACTATTTTCTTTCACAAATCCCTAAATATACATATTCTTAAAATATGAATTTTTATGGTAAAAATATGAATATTACGCAAAAAATTTTTATTTTGTAATAAAACTTATTACATAAAAACCATAATATCTAAATTTATTCCTTTTCCATGGAAGCCAAAATTAAATAAACCATTATTTATTAATCCATGCAAACGGAAATTTATAATTTTCATATCATATATAGAATATACATACTTTTGTGTATATAATATGAATATACATTTTTTTCATTAAGTTTTAATTTTATTATTTTTTGTCCTACTATGAAATTATTTCTATAAGTTAAAAATAAATATAATTATTTTTAACTTATAGAAATAATTTCATAATTCAACAAAATTCATATTTTAAGAATATGTTTATTTAGGGATTTGTGAAAGAAAATAGTCAAATTACTGAATACCTTAAGTGATAAAAATTAATAGTTATTATTTTATTTTCATTATAAGTAGTTTTAAATAATGTGATTAAATAAGTATAGACTGGTATCTTATAATACTTTTTGTATTTTGAAATAACTATTTTGTTTATAATAATAATAAATTATGGTATCTAGGCATAAGTAGATATGTTATGGAGTGATTTATGATTAATGACATCAATAAAGAAGCAAATATCAAGTTAGTCTCATCGAATTTATTTTGGCTCTGGGGACCAAACCGTTGGGTCTAGAACCTAAATATAAAAAGTGCAAAAGGTGCTAACGATTTGCTAAAGAGTGCAAAAGAAAAAATTCGAAAATTCGAAACTGGGGGGCTGGGCCCCGATTTTGTTTTGGCTCTGGGGGGCAAACGGTGGGGGCTAGAACCGAAATATTAAAAGTGCAAAAGGTGCTAACGATTTGCTAAAGAGTGCAAAAGAAAAAATTCGAAAATTCGAAACTGGGGGGCTGGGCCCCGATTTTGTTTTGGCTCTGGGGGGCAAACGGTGGGGGTGCAAACCAAAATATTAAAAGTGCAAAAGGTGCTAACGATTTGCTAACGAGTGCAAAAGAAAAAATTCGAAAATTCCCAACTGGGGGGCCAGTGTGAAGTTAGCCCCCAAATTTGTTTTGGCTCTAGGGGCCAAACGGTGGGGTGCAAACGAAATTATTGAAAATGCAAAAGGTGCTAACGAGGTGTAAACGAATGCAAAAGAAAAAATTAAAAAATTCAAAAGTGGGGGGAAAAAAAAAAATTTTTTTAATTCAAAAGTGGGGGGCCAACTTCAGTGAATGTCTCGATAGCCTCACTTGAAATATTTGAGGTTTGTCCCTCAAATTTGTTTTGGCTCTAGGGGCCAAACGGTGGGGTGCAAACGAAATTATTAAAAGTGCCTTGAAATATTTGTCAACATAGTAAACAGTATCAGAAAAGAATTATCAATGCAACTGAACTAAACTGAATTTTTATAATGATAAATATTATAAATATTAAATTTAACTTTATTTACGCATTAATAATTATTAATTAAATGCAAAAATCAATTAACAGTAATGCCACGAATGAAATTAAATTTTAACTCCAGTTTTTATATAATTTAATTTTCACGATGTCTTTTTGTATTTTCTTAATTAACAAGAAATGTATTTTGAAAGTTTCTACAAAGAATTTTTGATTTAATAAAAAATCATAAAATGGAAAAAATGATAAAAGATGAAAAATTTAGTTATAATAGATTAAGTATATGCTATAATTTTTTCAGCTAATATATTAATTTTCATACTATACAGTGATAATTCGGATTTAACTAAATTTGGGATATAAAAATTATCTCAAAATAGATGATTAGGAAAATATTTTAATATTTTTGTTTTAACTTTTCAGTATCTTTATGTACTATTATTAATGTTTCATCAAAACTGGTTTGTATTTTTCACTGCAATAATTACGAGATAGAAGAATGATTAGGAATAGTTGTCATAGAAAGTAGATAGGAAAGACAACTATTAGAAAAAAAATTGAATGTATGTTTTATTTATATGTAGATTATAGAAATATCAGAAGAAATGCAAGACGTTTACTCAAAAATGAACATATAGTCTAAATCGCATATTTTCCGAGTTATAACCCTTTAAATCTAGCTAATCACCATCGGGTACATAAATCGTCGCGTTGCGAAGACGCCTGGCTCGCCTTCTTACTATCCGGTAGTAAGTAGGAGAGCGACACAATGCGACGCGTCATGACGATTTGTGTACTCGATGGTGATTGGCTAGCTTTAAAGAGTTATAGTTGGAAAACTGTGTTACTAAGGCAATATATGTTAATTAGACATTTTCGACTTGTTTCCAGGCCCACTATTAGTACACAAGATTTTCTTCATAAAATAATAATGATAGATTTATATTATAATGATCATTATTATTTTATATTCTCTATAAATGGTTCAATGCTAATAAAATTTATTTCATTTATGAATTTTCTCTATAATATATTGATAAAATATTAAAGATCTGACGAATTATGCCAAATATTGATCAGTAAATTGGAAGTATCAGAAAGTTATATTTCTAAATACGGTATATCGATTAAATGTTTATATTTAAATTTATTGTTATATTGATCACATCATAGCAACACGCATCAGTTATTTAAGAATCTTCTGAACATAGCTGCAGGTACATAATTAAAATATATGAAGAATTTCATTATGCGAAATCTTAACCTACTTTGGAATCGTATATGACCTGTAACTATTCGTTAATATTTCGCTATTTATAGTATTTATCGTGAAACATTATTAATCTCTTCTGTGCATCGATGTTTTGAAATTAAGCTTAATTAATATGCAAAAAAGAAAGAAAACGGAAAATGACGAATGGGAAGGTGGGGTCAAAACCTGTCCTAAATAAGATGAAGTAATTTATAAATGATTCTTATATAGGATGTTAAATTTTAGTATCAATCGTCAAGTGTGTTGTTCGCTGTTTCGCTTCTCTGATTAGTTAAAATAAAGTTTTTAGCAATGGTAAATGTGAAAAAATAACAAAAGCATATTATTTGGAAGAGGCTAAACTTTTCTAGATTATAAATTAGCGGTTTAACTTGACTGGGCAAACGAACTAATTAGATTTACGGAGGAAGCATGTTTTTTATAGTGTGACATTATAATAGGTGTAACTTCGCTCTCTATGTCATTTATTATCCCCCTTTGCTATATTAAGAGTGGACAAACTACGGCCTGCGGGTCTGTGTACAAGTGTAAGATTGTTTTAATATAAGCCTTATACTTTATCACAAAAATGTTAAGCTATATAAACAAGCAACATAATTAATTACATTTAGATTTTGTACGCTAAAGCGGACAATCTAAAAAAATCTTGTGTGTGCCCACTCGACTTTTCGAGTCTATTTTGTATATGTAACTTATAGGGGGAACGGATTTTGAGGCAAATCCGTAGTCCTGAATAGGTTACATAGGGAGGGAAAGAGCGGGCAACTGTAAAAATTCGTTGAAAATAGCATATCGGTTTCCGGTATGATTACAATATTTTCCTCTACCATGAGTACCTCATGTATGGGAAAGTAAAAACAATTTCTACATGAGGCCCCTAGATGTTTTATACGATTTTTTCCAAGTTCGTGTGGCTCAGGGTTAAAAATTTTGCCCTGATGAATTTTTTTGGGGTTTGTATTAAGGAACAATTGTTTTACAGTGGGTTAGATTACAGATTTGGTAAAGAGAGCAGAAGATACACAAACTTTAAATGCAGAAAAAGTTCAGAAAGTGAAGTTTATATTGTTAAAAAGAAAAGACATTCTTTAACAGAATGACGTAGTTTATGATACTTCCTTATGATATTACTATTAATATATTTTATAAATTACCTAACTAATTATCGTATTTGTTAGTGGAATATTCTATGTTGAAAATTTTCCTGTTGAGTTTTTGGAAAGAACCCAATTACATGAAAAATATTTAGAAATTTTCCTGATGTTTATTAAAATGGAAGTCGCTAGCAATTATTAGAAAAAATATTAGAAGAAAATTTTCTGTTATTTAAATAGACAATTAAAAGACAGAAATTAAGGGCCAAAAATGTTTAAGAAAGTTACGCTGCAACCAACGGAACGGACATTCATCCAGTTACATTAATCGTCGTAAACGCAAGTATGCCATTCTTCAATGAATAGATTTTTTTATAGATATAGAATGTTATCTATGCATTAAAAATCAATAAAAAATATTTATTCTATAAATAACAGAAACTTTTTCCTGTTACATAATTAAAGATTACTATTATGAAAGTTTCCGATAGTCAAATAAAAAGTCAACTTTCTCCGGTACAAATTTTTAAATATAATAAAAAAAGAACTCTTGATACTTCCTTGAAGTTTAAATTACAAAAATAGTATGTGTTATTAAGGAGTTATCTTAACATCACATATTACTTAACATGTACTATTAATTATAGTTAAGATATCTGAATTCCATTAACAAAGTTTTTATTTTAGTATAAATATTTGTTAAAATATAAAAAGTAAAATATAAATATAGTATCCTGGATTCCAGAAAGTAAGATATTTTTTTCTACTTGCTTTAAATAGAAATGAAAGCATTTTTATAAATATTAATTCCAGTTAAAAATTGCATTTTTATAATACTGCACATGGAAAACTGAAATTATTCCGCAGAAATTCATCATAAATGTAAACAGCGTTTCAAGTGTTACATCTCTAACAAGATGGCGGATATCCGGTAATCAACTTCATGTTATAAATTAATTTTTAAATTCAAATTTTGTATAAGACAAAATCTATTTTTTGTTACTGTTTCTAGTACAAACGTTAAATCCAAACAAAAATGATACTATTCGAAAGCGATCAACCCAGAGGGTAAAGTTCATAAAAAATCCAGGATCAAATCAGTAACAATTAGGAGATATAATCCCGCCAACTCTCTGACGTCACTTCCGTTTTTAGTATAGCATTATAGCATATTATGGCTATACAATGAATATTCAATTTTTATTAATAACTTAAATAAATTGCGTGCGATTGCTTATTAATTTTTTAAATAAATATTTTATTTTTTTATATTTTAACAAATATTTACACTAAAAGAAAGACTTTGCTAATGGAATTAAGATAATTATACTTAATAGTGCATATTAAGTAATATTTGTTATTAAGATAATTCCTTAATAATGCATATTATTTTTGTAATTTAAACTTCAAGGAAGTAACAAGAGTTTTACTTTTATGTAAAAATTTGTACCGGAGAAAGTTGACTTTCTATTGACTATCGTAATCTTTGGAAACACGCAGCACTAAAGATTTAACATAATAAATTTTAAAATTCTTACCTGAGACTTTTATAAAATTCAAGTTGACGTAGGTGTATAGGAAAAAAATAAAATAAGAAATTACCCGATAGGTTTTAATCTCAAACAGTAACTTCAGAATTGACAGTTTCAGATTTCTGAAAAAATGTTATTCACTTTTAATAGTGGTCGATATAAATGAAAATAACATACACCGATATCGTTCGTCTCAGAGTCTAAAAGAAATCTGATTATATATAACAGATACAGCAGACAAGTATTGTAACAACATAAAAACACAAGGTCATTACGGCTGGTTTTTAAATTAAGAAAATTTTATAGATACCTGTTCTCTTATTAGTTGTCGTTTTAAAATATGGTAAAATTTTAAACCTAAAGGAGGAAAATAAATAAAATTTTATAGATGCCTGTTCTCTTATTAGTTGTCGTTTTAAAATATGGTAAAATTTTAAACCTAAAGGAGGAAAGTAAGTATAATTTTCCTAGCGCACCATCGACTATCATTACACACTAAATTATTCTCCTTACTAACGGATAACGTCAAGCAAAGGCGTGTCAGAATACGAATAATATGGTCAGAAAGACATAGGAATAATGAATATATGTATATATGCATGTCTGTAACCTGAACTTGAGTTAAAATAATTATAAAAGTATCCGCATTTATTTAGGATTTGCAATTCATTGGTTTTTGTGTACGATTTTAACATTGATTTAACCAGTACAGATATAAGGATAACATCATGGTGGCGACGCGGCGTCATTGTGATGTCACTCCTTGTTACTTCATCATGAGTTCATAAATTATCGGCATTTTTGACGTCATCAATTCTGCATCACTATTATGTCATAGAGGGACGTGATGATCCTGATATTAATGATAAACGCCGCCGTGTTAAGAAATTCAAGTAAGTGATATGTTAGCCTCTTCACTGCTGACATTTAGAGTAATTTATTAGCAGTAATATAAACTTAATAAAATTCTATCCTGCAGACACTACGATAGCATCTATAGAATTAAAGTATGCAGCGTCGAGATGCCCTTTAATGACAGAACATCACTACAGAATTTCATAACAATCTGCTAATTACTTCAAAAACTATTATGCGAAATACACAGACCTACTTGAGCCCGATCTTATAACCATATATAAAATATATTGTTATTTTTAGCAAAGCATCGTTGGTATATAAGTATCACTATACGATCTTTGCAATGATTTGTTATTTGATATATTCTCTTGTATTGTTTTCATACCAAAGCAGTATTTCACATTTTAAACACTATACAATTAAAACGGGTTTGACTAAATCCATCTTTTACCATATTTGAGCAAATTCTTCCTGTACAGTTGGAAATTTTCTTGATTTTCTTTAAAAATTGGCGAATATCATGTATCTTTTTGCTTGTGTTATCAATACGTTCCTGAATAAATATTTGCCTTTCTATGAGACTAGAATCTGTACAAGTACTGTTGTTAACGAAACATAATCCTTATTTCTTTCTCGTGACTTTTGTTACAAAAAATAAAGATATCCAACATTAGATATATATATATATATCCGCTATTATTATAATAGAATATACTATCGCTTCCATTTTCGATACATAGAAAGGCATTTTTCTCATATAAAAACTTTACTTCAATAAGTATTTTAAAAATAATATCTGCCTTCTTTCGTTCTGATTTATATGAATTATAAAACATAATTTCAAAATTTCAATAAATTATCTATAATTATCATATAAAAAATTTACAGATCCCTCTTTAGTTTTCTCTTTTCTCCTTTACGTAAAACAATAAAACCACATTTTGTGGAACTGTGATATTCGATAAACTTCAAATACTTATAACAAAATACTTAATAAGATTTTCATGAATAAGATCAATCTTGAAAAATATGAACTGAATTAACAAGTAAAAATAATACAAATTTTCAACTACTAAATCTTATTTCAGATAATTTTTCAAATTATGTAATTACAATTCTAGCAAAAACGCATTTTCAAAATATATAATTTTATTGATAAAGAAAAAAGTGAGTAACTGCAATACAAAGTATTATTGCAATGACTTTTTTTTAAACTATACGCATTTAGATGAAAAATAAAAAGTTGCAACTCGAACAATAAATGGGTAGGAGAAGGTGAGGTAAAGCCGTGTACCTTAAGTTTGAAGTCACATATCTTTTTAATCTGAGCAGAAAAATTTTTTAAATTATGTTATTAGCTTCAATAGCTGTTAATCTATTAGGAACTATGGGTTTTTATGTCAAAAGTGTGTTTATTCGTTAGGTAGATTTTTTTAAAGTGCAAATACAGGGTTATGCCCCTTGGGTGGGTAAAACCGGGTATCCATTTGAATACATGTAACAGTCCCCATTTCAAAATTTTTATTTACAAAAATTAAAAAACACTGTTTTTCTTATTTTAGCAACAAAAGCCACATATAGATGTGTCATCCCCTTCTGTATTTCAATAAACCACATAGACAACATGCAACACTGGATCTATCCTTTCTTTGATTTTTAATGTGCATATAGCTCTTTACAAAATATGCAGTTTTCATTGTTTTCGTCCTCCTCTAAGGACGATTCTGTTATTTTCAATATTTATTTCACTTTTCTTAATCTTCTTTACATCAATTTCTCCTTTATTCCTTTGCTTTTATGTAATGTGCATATAGCTCGTTACAAAATATGCAGTTTTCATTGTTTTCGTCCTCCTCTAATGACCATTCTTTTATTTTCAATGTTTATTTCACTTTTCTTAATCTTCTTTACATCAATTTCTCCTTTATTCCTTTGCTTTTATGCTTTCCCTTTTTGTATCACTGTCTTTTGTGGTTTTAAAAAGTTTTAATTTAATTCTTTTCCTTTACTCCGGGTATACCGGGTACTGAGATATGGATACTGTCTGGTTTTGCCCCACCACCACATGTTTTAATAAAAATAGCATATCTACATTCAATGACGAGTGAAAATGTTGATTAATATGTTAAAATATTTCTTAAAAGTTAGTGAATACAAAGGTATATTTATTGATAATGATTCTTCGTATATATGGCATTACAGAGTAGTATATTTTAATCACAAATTGAAAAATTTTATCACAAAAACTTTAAAACGTTTTAGCAAAACAACTAGCGTGCACAGTCGTCTCCAATTCAATTCCTACTGGCATAATCGTAGTTTAGAAGTAATTTGTGAGTTTGCTGTTAAACTGCAGCGGTCATCACGAAGATACAGAGGTACCCGGTTTGACCTACCTTACAAAAACTTTAAAACGTTTTAGCACGCTAGTTGTTTTAACTAGCGTGCACAGTCGTCTCCAATTCAATTCCTACTGGCGTAATCGTAGTTTAGAAGTAATTTGTGTTTGCTGTTAAACTGCAGCGGTCATCACGAAGATACAGAGGTACCCGGTTTGACCTACCTATCCTGTTTTACCCCACCTTCCCCTACTTGATAGTGCTTGTGGTTATCATCATAAGATTAAAACTATAATAATATTTTGAAAAACAGTAACATTTTATTCCCTGACATTTCTAACGCTTCAAGTAGATTATATTTTTACCTTAATATACTGCTATTTTGTATATAATCTTTCTCAGCCAAAAAATCTTTTAGAAAAGTACAATTTTCACTATTTTCGTATAAGTAACAAATATCACACTGAGTAAAAGTTATGAAATTTTTTTATTTTGATGCAAAGTGGAGATTAAAATTAAACAGAGTCTTTATTAAGCATCTATGCTGCAGAACATTGAAGATTAACCTGATTTTGTATAAATTTCGTAAATTACACTCAGAGTTTTAAAATGTTTTGAGCTCTGTATTTAAAATTACCAAACAATAACAGTACGATATTTAATTTTAATTATAAATAAAATTGTAATTTTTATTTATATTAAAATCAAATCACTCTCAGAATTACGAAAAATGTGAGTGGTGTAATGTATATTTTCTGTCATTCCTTTTCGTGTCCTGTAGTTTTTATAAAAATTTCAGAAAATATAAAGCAAAATAATCTTCAAAGACCTTAGAATGCAATGTTGTAGAATCGCAAGTGTTGTAGAATGTAAATTATTCATCTTTAATTTGTTCAAATAAAACTGCAGCCAGTTAGAGAAATGATCTCTAATCATTCAACATTACTCCTTGTCTATTGGTATATAAATATTCAGAAATATAAGTAATGAAATCAAGAAATAACGTTTTCCCTTCACGAAAGGTTCGACAATTTACAATATAAAACTTTTCTATTAAAAAATAGATATTAGTTAATTAAATAAATAGAAATGAAGTTTAATATTCTGAATGATTAATTATAGTTAATTTAATTTTAAACACTCAAAACTCTGAAATTTAACAACATAAACATAGAAGATTTAATATTTTAATTCAACAATTTCTAAATTTGATTTTTCATTATTTCTGATTGTGTAGAATCCACATTTAGTATTATATCAATTTTATTCGATTGATTATCTGCTATAGTAAATTTTGACTTAAGTATCATCATATTAAATGTATTAAGATGTAAGTTTATTAACGTTTCAAATAAATTTGATGGAGAATTTAATAAATATCAAATTATCATAATTTTATTTTATTTTTTATAATTCAGGAATTCATAATACAATTTTTCAGTATCGTGTTAGGCAGAGTTTAAAAATTTAACAAATTTATTTTAAACGATTAAACATCACATATATAATTCTAGCATTCATATATTACATTTGTGATATTCACATATATTAATAATAATTAAATTATTACATTTATAAATATATTAAGATGAATATTTTCATCAATGAACTTTTAAGAATATATTTGCATATATGGAATGAATTTTTTCCATGTTAACTTCTATGTAAAAATTCATAAGATATTTGTAAGTTTTACATTTCCACATTGCTATAGTAAATACAGATGAAATAACATTATCTATCTTGCTATAAAATTAAATTTAATATTTCTTACATTTATCAGAGCAGAAAATATTATTTTCAATGCACAATTAAATTCAATATTATTTGTGTCTTCATTAGTTGTGCATGAAATATATCGCGTACAAAATTAGGAATATCATTTTAGTTTAATGTTTCCCTTTATATTAAAATTGTTTAGGCTACTTTGTGCAATAATTATTGTCATACGTAATAGAAAACTACAGATATCAACTATTACTTTAGTGTATTTCCTTACAATGTTTATAAATATGTATTTTTATATTAATATATATTATGACAAATATCATTGGTAAACTAATATTAGGAATATCATTTTCGATTAATGTTTCCCTTTATATTAAAATTGTTTAGGCTACTTTGTGCAATAATTATTGTCATACGTAATAGAAAACTACAGATAAAGCTACAGTTATCAACTATTACTTTAGTGTATTTTCTTACAATGTTTATAAATATGTATTTTTATATTAATATATATTATGACAAATATCATTGGTGTTATTCATAAATCAACCTGACATATTATCACAGTATATGTAATTACCAGACTAATAATTGTCACAACAAGATTTCGATTTATGCCAAAAAGTTTGTAACCAGTAAATGAAGGCAATTCATGCATGCATTTCATAGAGAATTTATATGCAAAATTTTCCATTTGTTCATCGTTACTCAGTAACGAATTTATATATAATTGTCTTCCAACCTTCATTGCTGCTTCAGTTGCTTTCGAAACTGAATTACAACAGTCTGCAAAAACAAAAAATTGCAAAAGTGTTTTACCTACAATTGATAAAATGTCGAGACAACCTAGTTGAGACAAAGAAACAAGTACGGTTGAGAAACCGAAAACTATATTTACTCCCAGAAAAACACTCCAAATGAATAAAATAGATGAATAAACGTCTTCGATTTCTTCCGAAACTTTGATGATTTTCATATAAGTAATAGGAATAAATCGAATTTCTTTCCAATTATTTTCAGTTACATTTATTTTTTTCAATAATTGTTCGAAAGCATTTTCTAATCCCTTAACCAATGAGGTAAAGAATAGAAACAGAAAATTTTGAGGAATTACCAGAAATATTGTGTATGAAAGTACCAAAGTTAGCATGATATGTGCTAAAGCATTTTCCGGAACTTCCATCCCAAAATAACTTTTTATATTCCAATACTTTACAATATTTTCATAATCGACAGTAGATATGATAATAACTGAACCGATTAAAATTATTACAAAGTGGCTCCAAATTAAAACAACTCTAACGAAAATACTATTATTTGAAATGTTTTCCTGATTCAGAGATTTTATTATATCAAACAACTCCTTCGATATTTTCAAAATTCGTTTCTTATTCATTAGAAAACTATAGAAAGAAGTTACGGTCATCAGAGGAAGTAATAAAGAGATAATCGATACTAATATTATAGACATAGATGAACTACTTTTCAACTTTTTAATTATTAAAGATATAAGGCATATAACAGAAACTTTCATTGCTATTAATACAATAATGTTATGAACCGAAAATCTCTGCTTTTTAAAATTTAAACCCCACACAGCCACACTCTTCAATAATGGTTTCCATGGTTTCCATGTGCTCATCACTTCTTCCGCATCTTCTGAATTTTCTTCAAATTTATTAATTGACGATGAACTCATGATTTAAACTATAAAAAATTCCAATCAAAAAACTATTATATCTTGTAAACAATAAAAGTAATACACAAAGAAATTTAATGAAAATTTTAAATTAGAACATACCCTCGCTTTATCTTCTCTTCGTTAATAGCAAATTATATGGTGCAGCATAGAAAGGAGATGAAATTTAATCGTTAGCTGAAGGATATTGTTTCCGTTATAATGTTTATCAGGAAAATGCGCAGAAAAAATTTATTATGAAAATATTGACATTTTAAAGAAAGTAATTAAATTTTGTTTGCCTCTATATATTAAATTTATTATGTACATTAGTTGGATATATTTATTCACGAATAAAGGAAAATTAATATGAATTACAAATGATAATTTTAACAGGAAATGTTCGTTAAATAGTGTATTATAATGGAAAAAGTTTATTACATATTCGTGGTTGTTATTATAAATATATATTATTGTTATTTAGAATCTAAATAATAATAATATATAGTTATAATTTATATAATATAAAAATAATATTAATAATTATATAAATTTTATATAATAATATAAAAATATGTAGATCTGTGGGGATCGGAACTCAAAATCGTACGTAGTTTGTCTATCTTCACCTCTCCGATTTTATCACAGTCGTGTTTAGACAAACAGAGAAAGCGGAGATGAGTTAAGGAATTTGTAAGAGAGGGAGAGATACTGTTAAAGTAAATATGAAGATATATGAGGACGTGTCGTATGGTATTTCGATCAACTCATGGACTCCTGTCCCCAATAACAATAAGTCGCGATGTGGGTCTACATGCAGATTTCAGATCAATAAGAAAGAAACTGACACTTATCGTGTCAAACTTTCTTTCGAAATAAACATCCTATCTCTCCACGGGAAAGATCACGGATATTTAAGAGCCAGCACTGCTCTCGATCCGGGATTGTTCTACTACGCTTGCTCTACTAAGTCCTGGATCGCTTCCTGTCTGATCCTCGCCGCTTGTCATCTTCAACTTGCTATGGAGAAAACTCCGATAATCGTCCGTTTTAGGATTGGAGTTTCTACCGAACCTATTTGAGGCTCTCGCTTCAACGATCTGTTGTTGTGATCAGTTTTTCCTCCCAGTTTCGTTTCCTCTGTGCTTCTCTACGAATTCGCCGAATTTTAACTCAAAGAGACTAAAGACTGCGCGTGTGTGGACTAAAGACTTCTTTTTCCTAACCGCTACAGCTATCTTGACTCCCGTTCCGAGTGATCGAAATTCGAATATTTCAATTTCATCGATACAAGTAATTATTTCAGGTACCTCACTCTATATATCGAGGACTCTTAACTACAAAACGTATTTAGTAGTCTCTCTTGTCAAATAAAAGGAGCAGTTGAATATTTGCGTTGTCTCCAATTGCAATGGCTGATCTCGTTACCCATCCTTACCCACCGCGCAACGTCCATTATTGCCTAAGGCCACACACCTCTCTGTTCGCCTCTGATCCACGAACTCCATACACTCCGCACTCTCCACAGATCGGAGCATTTTCTCTATATTATAGAGAAAAAGCTTCGATTCTATAGACTATATAATTTTTTTTTTGTTTCAGGGTGAAAGTTAAACAAGTAATTTAAATTTTAGAAAATTGCTAAGTCCTATTTAAACATATATAAATAACGAATTTTTGTCGCAAAACATTAGTTTTATATTCTATTTTATAAGGGAAAAAAATAAAAACTAAAACATTATGGATGTACATTCATACGTATTCAACAATATATATTCAACTTATAAAATGTTAAATAATAAGTTATTCGTGCCATATTTATGTGAGAGGAAGTGTTTACAACATTCTATTAAAATAGAAACATAATTGTTTGTAAAACAAGAGATCGCTACTATATTTATTTACTATTGGATTTATTGAATTAACGACATTGATATAATTTCTTAATGATCAAACCATTACAAAAGTTTATTTAAATTTCTGTAATTCACTACGTATTACATATTTCTATATTCTACAATACTATATCTGTAAAATTAACATCTGTATAATAATTGTTGAATCTATAAGCTGCTAATCGGTGTTTACAGGTTCGTTTGTCAAAAAACTCCGAAGTGAACCCAATTGTCCTTCTGGTGAAAATTGGTAATTAAAAACTGTTTTCGTGAACAATTCATTTCATTAATGCTAATTTTTTGTTGAGTTTTATCTGCATTTTTAATATTTACTATGGTTGCGGGAAGGAGCCGGAACGAATTAATCAGTTTTCAATTAAATCCTATGGGGAATCGCGCCTTTGATAACGACGGTAATCCGTTCCAGGATTACCGTCGTTAACCAAGGTACCACTGTATTTAATTACAGTACTATACTGATTTGTGACATTCTTGAATATTCTAAAAGACAATGTTTCCCAATTACAGTACTATACTGATTTGTGACATTCTTGAATATTCTAAAAGACAATGTTTCCTAAATTATGATACCCATACCATTAGAGATATGCGAAAGGACTAAGAAGAATTTTTTAATTTTGATTACCACTCTTTTACTGTTTACAAAATTCTTCATCTGTAGATTAGATTATGCTATTTAAGCCGCCATCACATCTATAATTTATTATAACGCAAATGATAAAAAAAATACCATTATTATTCATATTTGAATAAAATATAAAAACTTCTCCCGGATTACATTTGCCTGATATATTGTTAGTGTTAATAAAATTTTAAAAGGATTACGCGGATGCTAAAAAATTCGGAAACTCTCTAGGGAAACCACTAGCTTATCGTTAACCTTGAAATATGTAGTCACTATCACGATACACTTAGACACGGTATGACTATTTAGTGATGCTAAATTGG